>CM034466.1:136032-163310 GCA_019925255.1 Litchi chinensis | reverse complement strand
TATTGACTGAGTTTGAATTTGAATAACTTCCATATCTGGAGAGAGAATCACAATTTGACTGGATAACTGTCTGTTCCGGAAGATACTGCATTAATTACGCTCTAGGCGAGCTACTCACTATATATGACGACCTCGAGTTGGATCTTGGTGATCAACGAATGGTGAGCTATGCGTAAGGCGAACTGTGGAACGAGCTACAACCTTATTATGAGACGAGCTCATTATTGCGAGCTGAGAAGGTTGTTGGGACGAGCTGTAGAGCTCGCTGGGCTTGGAGTTGAAATATGGGTCTTGTCTGATGGGCTTTTGCATTTGGGCTGACTTGATTGGACCTTCACAAGCTTTTACCAGCCCATTTAATGAGTCCAGAAAATGCATATAACAGGGTTTGATGATGAACTCGTTTTAATTTTTATGATTAAAATCATAACCTTTTTTTTACTCTCTCAAGCCCTAATTTTTCATTTATATCATAAAACTCACATGAATGATCACCGGCTAATTTTATAGAACCCTACGTAACAGTTTTTTTTTTATCATGAATTTTGAATTTCGATTTAGATATGTAATTTTTGGATGATTTGAAACACACTTTTTTGCATGTTTGCTGATATGATGAAAAAATTGGAAGAAATGAATAACCTTTTTGTTTGGTTTGTGAGAAAATTTGACAAGAGAATGGAAAATGTTGATGTGGTTATTGAATATTTAACAATATTTTTTATGATTAAATTAGAAATATATAAATAATTGAAGATTTTTTAATTTTTCATGGAGAAAAGTTAGGATTTAAATGAATAACAAAAAGAAAAATTAGGAATTGAAAGAGTAAAAAAATATTTAAAATATAAATGATATTTTAATTAATAATTGGTGGACATACTTATAAAATATTTATTATTTTAGTGATTTTATTCAAAAATAATAATAATAATAATGTGGGGTGTGCATGCAATTTTTCAGGAGTGGAAATTTGACCACTTTAAATAAGCCAGGGAAGCCCTAGTCCAAGGCCGATATGACAATCCATTTACCTATCTGCTCGTATTCTTCATGGAAGTATCACAGACACTGCAACAAAATTACTGAAAAAGCAGAGGGCTTTGTAGCCAATCACCCCACCAGGTATCTCTCTCTCTTCTTTTCAGTGTCTTATTTTCAGTGTCTTATTTACACACCCATTTGTTGTTATTTGGGATCTGTTAACTAGCAAATGTCGATTTATTAGCTGCTGCCATCCAAATGTTCGACAAAATGTCTCAGTGAATTTTGCTAGCTTGCTAAAAACATGATATCTAGCAAGTTAATTGATCACTCAAGTGCCTGACTTGCCTTTTCATGTCTGTGCATTACTTTGAGCAAGTAATTGTCACACCCCTCATCGTTAGCGCGTTAGGTTGGTAACTGTAGCAGTCAGTAAGTATCTACCAGTTGGGAACGTTATGGTACGTTTTTTTGTTAAAGAATATCAAATTTTGTAGCTTTTTGGTTTATCAGAATGCCCATTTTGTGAAAAATTGGAGTCTTGTTGTATATGTGTTTGAAGGGTTAGAAGAATATGCTAAGAGGAAATGTACCCAAGTGAGTTGATGTTGCATGGAGTTGATTGTATATTGTTATTGTATTTGTGTTGTTTCGGTTTTTATTCCACAATTTGAAGTTTGAGGTGGTTCTTTTTGTTAGAGAAATTATAATTCTTGAGTGGGATCAAGACGTGGAAATAATGATGAGTTTGTGGCAGGTTTTGACTTTGAGGAGCAAACCGAGCTGATTGCTTTGGCTTGAGAGCTTTGACTTGTTTTGTGTTGTATTGGGTGGTCATAGATGGCGTTGAGGCGTATGCTTGGGTTTTCTGATGGTGAGCTGATGAGATCAGATGCAAAACCTTGTTCCAGACTAATGAGGCAGACGGCAGGCATTTTCACCGTTGGAGGAGCATTGGGATTTTGGGTTCTTTGTAGACTCCATTATGGTAATATTCTACGATTTTGCTAATATAAGTGTTCTGTCTGTTGTTCTTTTCCCACTGTTTGTTATCTTGAACGCCTGCCAGCAGCATCTTTCTTCTTAGTAGTTATTTCTATTATGAAAACAATCATATAGTTGAGTCTCATGAGTTGTGTAGCATTCTAACTTTAATTTGCTTATCCGTTAGGTATTGTTCTGATTATCACTTGGCTTGTGAATTTTATGTACATAATCGAAGAAAATGAAGCAGATATAGTAATGAGATCTCATACTTGCTTTTCTGCTGTAATTTTTTCCCTTCCATTTTAGCCTTCTGAATCAATTAATTGAAGCTGAATGTGTGAGTTCGTTGGTGATTGGTGTGCCTTTTTTTTTTTTTTTTTTAATGAGGTATTCCATTGTGCATTTTGATCTTGAACAACCACATGATATATGAAATGTATATGGATATACATGCATGTGCTATATCTGCATGATAGATGAGCAAGAAAATAGTACATTCGTGCCCCCTTCTTTCACCCCCTTGATATGTTATAGCTTTATTCATGTCTTCAGATGAAAGATAGTCTCATGACACTTTATTTCCATGTGTCAAATAATGGTATCTTGGAGTTTATTAAGACTTTTCAATTAGTCTCTATTATTTTTTTTATACAGTTATCTTGGGGCTGGATCTAAGTCATAAACACACTTGAATGTTAGCAGAAGTCTCAATTGTTTTTTTTTTTTTTTTCCTGTTCTTTTTGTTCTTTGCAATGTTGAAATTTTCATGTTCTAGACAAAATAAAACCAGGAAATATTCATGGTGTCAATGCTTGTGCAGGTCCTAGAATTACAGTTCCTAGAAGTCTCCGATGGGCAGCTTGTGGAGCTGTTACTGTGAGCTCAACCACTGCTCTGCTTGTCCGCCTATTTAGCCCCGAATGTGAACCTCAGAATATAGCTGCCTATGACAAGGAGTAGCACTTAACCACTCAAGGGTGTTTGTAATTGTCATCTTAGCATTCCAACACTACTATTTACTCCATATACAGCAGTCATCTTATCATTAATCGATCTCCAGGAGGACCAGGACAATGTTGCTGCAATGTCATCTATCGATTTCGAATTTGGAAACTCCGGTTTTGCCTAAGATTTATAGCTCTAGATTTAGTATAAACATAAATCTTTTGTATGCATATTGATCGTTGGTCTCCAATCTAACAATCACAACAATCATTTCTTGTTGAAAGAGAGACTGATTTTCACAACATTCATAATTCTATTATTATCATACAGCTATAAGGTACAAAATCTTATGCACAACATTAGAATATTGAAATTAGTGAATAATAATATTGAATTAGTTTTTACTTTTTAAAGGTGATACTGAATCACTTAAAGGGTTGTTAGGATCTATTAAAGTGAATCATTATTTGTATGGTTTAAATATTTACTTCCATAATTTAAAGGTTACTATTCTGACACCAAGAGGAACTTATAAAATGCATTTGGTGGATATTAAACATCCCATTTTGACAAATGAGAAGGTATTATATTGTATGGTAGTATGATTAGAAATTTGGTCAATTTCTTATTTCATTGGGTTTGTAAAATAGTTTAGGTAATTGAGATACAGGAAAATATATATATATATATATATATATATTATGCAAATGGTCGGCATAAGAAATTATATAAAAATTTCAAGTTGCAATAAATATATTATCAATTTGTATTGATGGACAAAAGACTTTGGATGATAGCAAATAGTGCAAAACTACATCATTTATATGTTATTTATTATATAATAATATGTTGGAATTAAATAACTCTAGTGCCACCTAACCTTTAATTTAGCCAATTATAGAGTTCAATATAATTAAATAGTAATTTGCAATGCACATTAGAAGTACTTTTCATACATGCTGTGGAGTTGCACTAAGAAGAAAATGTTGGTGAAAATGACCAAACTTTTTTATTTTATTTTGTTTTGTCATATTTGAATTGGCATAGATGGTTGTCCATATGAAGGCACAAACGAAATGACTTTAATGGTCAAGGAAGCAATCCTTGTCTCATGTACTTTGGAGTTAAATCTCTCAACAGCTTTGGTTGTTTCTCTAAATTAATTCTCTTATAATTAATTCAATAATTTTATAATAATTAGTCCAACTTAAATTATTCCATTTAATTTAATGGTTGTACATGTTAAAATTGATTATGTATCAAAATCTATTTAATCATTCAATTGTTTTTAGTTTTTGTTACAAATGTTCTTGTCCATCAAAGTTATTGTTTCAATAAATTATAAGATAGAATTCCGAAAATTTATTTAAAATTTGATCAAAATCGAAAAACGATTTAAATACTTTAGAAGTATGTAAAAGAAAATAGTACTATTTAACTTTTTTTAGTGTATCAAATTTAACTAATAATTTGAAAGTCTTTGAATTCTGATTATTTTTAAATTTTGATTAAAAAAAACTTATAAAGAGATTTAAAATTCGATATACTATAAATTTTAATATGATTATTTAAATATGTTTAATATTATATATAATTAATTCTCATTATTTTTTAAAGAAAATTCACATTATTACTTTAAAAATAATAATATAAATTAGATTGAATTTTTATACATAAATTAATCAAATTGAGTTTCAACAAAAGCACTAATCGAAATTAACTAAAAAAGAATATAATCTTTTTTTTAAGAGACAAAGAAATAAAATCCAATTAAGAATAATATTAGACATTTTATTTTTTATTTTTCATATGAATTCTAACTTAGAATGTAACAATAGATGAATGAGTATATTTTTTAATTGAATAAATAATTAAGGAGCATCTATTGGACTATTTCCACATCATGAATTATAACGAGATGTTGTTGAATAATTTTACAATTAATCAAATGATTCTTACTAAAGAATCTTATCGATTTATTTTATATAAGCCTGTAAGGTAGGTACACCATTGCGAATCAATATATGATACATGCTTACCATTGTTACAATTCATGATGCTAAATTATCCTAAACCATAATATAATTAACAAGAATCCACGTCGTTAACCCACAATTTCTCGCTCTCTCCCCAAAGTTGACACTTTCTTCCACCATCACTTCCAATTGCAGCCACCATTTTCACTCACACTCATCTCCAAACCCTAAAAAAATCCAATCTTTCCGCCATTTCCAATTATGCCCACCTCCAAACCCTAAAAATATCCGATCTTTCCTCCATTTCCACCCATTCCCTCCTCCAAACCTTAAAAAGATCCAACCTTTCCCCCTTATCCACCCATCCCCAATTCCAAACCCTTAAAAAATCCAATATTTCCTCCATTTCCAATCATGGCCACCTCCAAACCCTAAATAAATCCAATCTTTTCGCCATATCCAATCATGCTCACCTCCAAGCCCTAAAAAGATCAAATCTTTCCTCCCTCCAAAACCTAAAAAGATCCAACCTTTACTCCATTTCTGGCCTAAAAACACCACAAACATGAATGGTACAGAAACCAAACAACCCACCACTACCCACCCCCCAAAAAAGCCTAAAGTTTCCCAAGCTTTCATTTTAGAATCAGAAATCCAATCTGAATTCTCCCACCATGACCCCTCCATAGCTAGGATCAACAATGGTAGCTTTGGCTCCTGCCCTCAGTCCATCATCTCTGCCCAGCAAAGCTGGCAGCTCGGGTTCCTGAGGCAGCCTGATCACTTCTACTTCAATGAGCTACAAAAGGGTATTCTTCAATCAAGACAAGTCATCAAAAGCCTTGTCAATGCAGACCATGTTGATGAAATCTCCATTGTTGACAATGCCACCACTGCTGCTGCCATAGTCCTCCAGAGTGTCTCATGGGCATTCTCCCAAGGCAGGTTCAAGCAAGGAGATGGGGCTGTCATGCTCCACTATGCTTATGGTGCTGTCAAGAAGTCTGTGGAGGCCTATGTGACAAGGGCAGGTGGGCATGTTATTGAAGTTCAACTGCCTTTTCCTGTTACTTCTGTTAGTGAGATAGTTTGTGAGTTTAAAAAGGCCTTAGAGAGAGGAAAAAGCAATGGTAGAAAAGTTAGGCTAGCTGTGATTGATCATATAACATCAATGCCTAGTGTTGTCATTCCTGTTAAGGAGTTGGTGAAAATTTGTAGGGAAGAGGGTGTTGATCAAGTTTTTGTTGATGCAGCACATGGTATAGGTTGTGTTGATGTTGATGTGAAAGATATTGGGGCTGATTTTTACACTAGTAACTTGCATAAGTGGTTCTTTTGCCCTCCTTCCGTCGCATTTTTGTATTGTAGGATATCGAACAACTCAAACGATTTGCATCACCCCGTGGTGTCTCATGAGTATGGAAACGGGTTGGCTATTGAGAGTGCTTGGATTGGGACTAGGGACTATAGTGCTCAATTGGTGGTGCCGCAGGTTTTGGAGTTTGTTAACAGGTTCGAAGGGGGGATTGACGGGATCAAGAGGAGAAATCATGATATTGTTGTGGAGATGGGGAAGATGTTGGCAAAAGCTTGGGGGACTCATATTGGTTGTCCTCCAGAGATGTGTGCGAGCATGATCATGGTTGGTTTGCCTGCTTGTTTGGGGATTTCTAGTGAGTCTGATGCTTTGAAGTTGAGAACTCACTTGAGGAAGAATTTTTCTGTTGAAGTGCCTATCTATTATCGGGCACCAAAAGATGGGGAGGTTAATCTGGTAACCGGATATGCTCGGATTTCTCATCAAGTTTACAACAAACTGAGCGAGTATTACAAGTTTAGGGATGCAATTAACCAACTTGTTCATGATAAGTTCACTTGTGCACTACTCCCATAGTGAAGAGGTATACTCTGCATTCCATGACTCTCTCTCTCTCTCTCTGTGTGGTTAGATTGAGTGATCTGTATTCATTCTGTCAACTGTCTGGGATTGTGAATTATCAATTTGAACTGATTACTTGTCAAAAACGTTAGTGAATATGCGTCATTAGCTGCATGGAGTACACTGAAATCATCAACAGTCCCTTTATACACTAAAATGACATGATAAATTTGTGATGTTACTGTTCCCATTTCCCACATGCTTATTGTCAAAAGACAGCTAATTGACCAAGAGGTAGCGCTTTTCATACTATTATTCTCATTATAGTAATGAGCAGTAAAGCAAAGAGGTAGTGCTTTTTATTATTATTCTCATTGTTTTGAATTTCTAATTAAATATCTTGTGAAGCTGAAATTCCTTCTTTATTTCCTCCTAACTACAATGTGAATTTTGCATTTTCATTATTGAGTGTTTATACATGGAAATTTGAACTATGTTGCTGTTGCAGTGCTGCTAGCATTCACAACTGATGACAGTCATAGTATCATACATTGAAATGCCATCCATAGATTATTCACTATCCCAAAATTCACCCATTTCTTCGTTTTGTTTATTAGATTTCCTATTTTTTAAATGTATATATATAAAGTTCATTTAATGTCACTAAAACAATCAATTTATTTTTTGTTGTGCAGCAGCTTGATGAATTTGATATTTTCTGTGCACATTATCTTTGATTATAATATTTTTAAGGAAAAAGATACTATCAAATTGATTGGTATGAATTTAAGTAGAAAATTTTAACGTTCTATATTACACATGTAATAAAATAACTTGTGTGAACCTAGAAATTTACATATATTGCATGGAAACCACTTGGAAGTTCCCAAAATGAATTGAGAGATTGGGGATATACAATAATACAAAGAGGATAAGGTATGTTTCTTGGATCTGATAAAAATGCAAAATGGAAAAGTTCCTAGTTTTGGATGCATTTGTTCTCTGTTTTATTGGTACAAAACTTTGTACTTTTATATAAATGTTTGTTGTAGAAACCAAGGTGGGGTGGTTTCTTATATGAGCTCTTATGGTTTTTAAATTATTTGTTTTTGGAAAAGATGGAATTGATGTAGTCTTTTTATTATTGATCCTATGTAATTTAATAGTTATTGCATGAGACACATTTGGTAGGTAAGGTGAGACTTGAAGAGCCGTGTAAGCATCTACTTGCATTTTCATACCAATAACTACAAAGCCAAATCAATCAATTTCATCATTACGACATTTAAATTTTTAAAATAAAAAGAAGAAAAACTTCATTTAGTACCTAAAATTTTAAAAAATATCAAGTTTTTAAAATTCTTTTAGAAATAATTCTTTTTATTTTTAATTTTTCTAAAACTTTTCGAAAAAGTTTAAACTAGCAGTCAACTAATGGTCAACGGTGATTTCGCACAATTAAATTGAAAATTTAATTACTTAAATTTAGAAACATTTTAAAAAATTTAATTTATAAATTCATTATTTTATAAGGATAATTCGATAATTTATATACCAGTAACAATCATCAAGGGCAAAAATATCTTTTTGCATATTTCTGTTAATAGTGATCACTAGTTGATTGACGCTGAAGATTTTTTTGAAAAGTTTTGGAAATGTTAGGGTTGAAAAGAGCCGTTTTTTAAAAGAGTTTTAAAAATATAATATTTTTTAAAATCTCAGGGATTGGAAAAGTTTTTTCTAAAAAAATCTTGAAAATATATTAATTTAAATTTAATTTGAAACTTCACCTATTATCTTACAATTTAATGGCTATTATGTACCTTAAATTCAACTATTCTTTTTCACTATTGAATTGAAAAAATAAATAAATAGTTAAATGTTGAAATCATAAATTTAAATCAAATTTAAAATTGAATTAAATTATTGAAAGATATCATTCCAAAGAGAAATTTATCCTACTGCTCCTCACCAATATGGAATTAAAAGCCTTATGCATATTGTAAAAGAGGATATCTCATCAACATAGTAACGAATCCATAAAGGCATGAATAAAACTCAAATCAATAGAGAATCGAAATGGTTGGTAAAATAAAATGTTTAGGAAAAATAAAAAGGCACTAAAATAAACCAATCAAAGTTATTTATATTCTTAGTAAATCTTATGAAAGAGTAACAGACCATTGAACCATTAATATCATCTAAGAAAATCCAATTTTGATCAAGTGATTATGCATTCTCCTCTCTAGATTTTTTATCGAATTCTAATCGTACATTGCTCAGAAAAAGTAAATGTGCAGAGATCTCTATCCTATATTATGGGAGTATTTATTCAAACTATGCTAATAGTGCTTACAATCTTAGTAAACCCTAACCTTAAAAGTATTGTTCTTATAACATTAATAATATTTTATCTCAACACGTCCTAAGTCTTTGACACCTCTTAATGTCATTAAAATAAATTAATTAAAAAAAAGACAATCATTAAAAGAGTATTCAACATTGTTAACCAAAATAACTAGGGGTGGATGTTGGTTACTATATAATTTTCAACCTAACCTCACCTAACTTTTTTTAAGATTTAACTTAGATCCAATCTGGCAAAAAAGAGTCAAAGAGTGGCGATATTGGCACCCCAAATATATTATATGTACACCTCTTTTCGTATATGCATCCCACTAATCATTTTTTAAATATTAAAAATTTGTAATTTTACCCCCACAAATTACTAATATATCATTTTTTTTTCCTAATCCCTACCACTATCATCATCATACTCTATATTGAAATTCCAATTTTGATCTTGACACCATCTAAAATAAACAAAATCAACAATGGCTACTTAACTCTCCAATTAATAGAGACATATTTGATTTTATACCATGGATATGAACCTTTTTTGACCTTTTCATTGTTTTTTTTGTTGTAAGCATCACCCTTCTGTAATGCACCTTGACACTGTCGGAATCAACGTGTGTTTAGTGACTTTACTTCCATGGTGGTTCATGGTCACGACCAGGGGTGGACCTACCATTAGACCAGAGGCGGACGTGCAACACTGGCTTTGATGGTTGCAGGTCGCTTGTTGCTGCAAATACCACCAAGGTTCAATCTCTTGCTCCATCTCTCTTTGCTTTTTCTGAATTTTTTAGTCTTGTAATATATTATATAACTAAAATGTCAAATACAGGCACAAGATTTAGAAGGTTTTGCTGGTTATGGTTGCTTTCCTTTCCAAGCCCCACCATGGTTCAATCTCCATTTGTCTCATAAAATTTTCCCCCCTTAGTCTCATATATATATTTTATTCACTCACAAATATTTCTTTTTTCTTTTTTTTTGATTTTTTTTATTCATTCATAAATGTTGCTTTGTTTCATAATTTTTTTATTATTATTTATTTTTTTATGGCATGGATCTTGTTTTTCTTTCTTCCATCCACCATTGTTTAATCAATTTTCCTATCAAAACATGTTACTTTTCCTCAATTGCTTTTCCTTCAATTTGTTCCCCTATAAAAACATGTTGTTTCTCTCTCTCTCTCTCTCTCTCTCTCTCTCTCTTTTTCATTTCCATTATTATAAATTAATCTTTATTGTGATTGTTTCCACGATATGGATAAATGGACCGTTGAAGGCCCAAAGGCTGAGCCCAACGACAAAAAGCCTAAAGAACCCAGTACTCAGGATACAATGACGAGCTCGTTGGCTTCTTTAGCTCGTGCTTATGCCAAATCTACCTTAATGTATCCTCAGCTCACGCCTATATCAAGTCCACCTCAATACACCCTCAGCTCGCGAGAGTTAATGTATCGGCTCACCCAAGTTTGTTCAAGGTGATCTTATAGAAGCTGAACTCTTAGATCTATACTTCCCGATCTGATGTCAGTAAGGTCCATGTAATTCCGAATCCCGAGGAATAATTAATGCTATGACAGCTAATTAATGCAAGAATGACCATACATGAGCATTTAATGCAAGTATGGCCCTGGAAGAATAACTAGTGCAGTACCAATTAATGCAGTATGGTCAAGTCAGAGTAGGTAATATGATGATTGTTTTTTGACGTGTATTACACTCAATTATAATCCTCCACTCTATAAATAGTGGTGAAATCCTTTGTAATAAACATGTTTGAACTAGTATCATCATTACTCTGCCAAAATATATTTAGAGTAACAACCGTGGACGTAGGCACATTTGCCGAACCACGTAAAATCCTTATCTTTGCATTGTTCTTCCTATTCCTTCTTCATTCTTAATTGCTTCTTAATTATTTTCATCTACCTCTATTGTCATTAATTATCAGAGTTGTAGTCTGGGTCTTGAAATCTCTGAGTTGATCATTTCCGGACGTCGACATCTTTTGGCGCTAGAATGAGGGCCCAACTGTGACTTTAAAGCTTTTCTTCGATTATTTGAATCTTAACCAATTGTAATGGCTAAAGGAAGAACAACCGGAAGCTTTGATATGGTGGCTGAGCAGCCCGAGGGTCATGTGGACCAACAAAACACTCTATCAGTTGGAAAGGACGCCGTGCAGGTTTGACAATAACGCCAGGAAGCGCTGGAGGACATCGTGATGCACTTGGCAGAAGCGGTTAGAGCACTGACAGAAGCTCAAACCCAGGCTGCGCATAGAAAAGTTGAGGTCGCACCCTTCAGGGAAGCTCGTCAGTAATCAGTAAATGAGGTCCTGACTCTAGAAGGGGGGTGGATAGAGAAAGCTTGTTCTCAGAAGGTTCGGTCCACTCCGCTCCTCAAAGTTGAACTCAAGGGGGGAGGCGAATGGTGGGCTTGCGAGAGAGAAGTGGCACCCACGTGGAAACTAGCTATGAGCACAAACAAGCTCACATACATGATAATCACGAGTGCGAATTGCGAAGGGGTTAGCGTAAGGTAGAAAGCTTTCACAAGATACACAGGCCGCGAGATCGCTACCCAATCGAGCAAGAGAGTATAAGAGACAATCCTCCATAAGGCGATCTGAGCCTCAAAACCCAATGGTGGAAGAATTGTTGCAGAGGGTTCAATAGCTGGAATCATGACCTAGACCCCAAAGTCAAGAAGAACAGCATGATGAGAGGGTCTCATTTACTAGAGAAATTGAGATAGAGCCCTTCCCCCTAAGTTCAAACTCCCTAATATTCCACCTTATAATGGGAGAAGTGATCTCTATGACCATCTGGATGCGTTCAACGTCCAAATGAACCTTCAGACGAACAACTTGTTGGTTAAGTGCCGAATCTTTTCAGCCACCATAGAGGATGCTTCGCGGGCCTGATTTAAAAGTCTCCCAACTCGCAGCATAAGAAGTTGGGAAGAATGCCAACGAAGATTTGTCAACCAATACAAGCTCTGAGGAAGCAGCTTGCACTACCTTGTCACTTCGCTATAATCTTTCAGCGGCAAAATGAGTTTTTGAAGGCTTACATTGCTAGATTCAGGAACGAGGTGAGTAATGTAGAAAGTCCTTTGGATGAGAGTATTTTGACGGTAATCTCGGCTGGGCTCAAAAATGATAGAAAGCTCTACGAGAGTATATACAAGTCTCCGGTGAAAGACCTGGATGAATTTTACGAGTGAGCTGCTAAAGAAATCAAATGGGAAGAGGTTTTTGGCCCCAAACAACCTAACCAGAAAAATGAAACAGAGAGTTCCAACCAATCAAAGAAAAGAAACAACACTGGAAATGGTAATAAAGGTCGGAACAATGACTCTAACCATCAAGTCACCAAAAGGTCCAAGAACGAGTCGAGAAACGAACGACTTCAGCATCAAGGTTATCATAACAATTACAACATCTTATCAGGCACACAGGAGAAAATTTATGCGATGGAGAGAAGTCGGGAAGACTTTGGGAGACCCAATCCCATGAAGACCCCTGCTAAGTTCAGAAGCAAGAATAGATTTTGTGCTTATCATGACGAAGTCGGGCACGGCACGTCACAATGCCGAGAATTAAAGGATGCCATTGAAAAGCTGATCAAGAGAGTTGCTTGAAAGACTAGGTGGTGCGACCAACATACTCGTGACCTCAATAAGCTCCATAGCCAGCTTAATAACAGCCCCAATAGGCTCTCAGATGAGACATGAACTCGCAATACATTTACATCGTAGTCGCACCTAATAGGTCATACATCTGAATTGTAACTCAATACCTGAAATCAATAAAAGCAACGAATTTCCTTTATTGTCTCACTTTGCGACTGCTTTATTGATTTCTTATCATGTGCTAAATAAGAAGATATCCAGCAACCTCTCTGTTGCATTTCCTTTCACTGCAGTCTTGTTAAATCATGCTATATTAACTGAGAATACTACCTACCGGATATAGTCCAGCTCAATCTATTTCGCTGTTAGCTGAGGTTATGCCCTCTAGACAGCTCGATCTATTTCGCTATTAGCTGAGATTACGCCCTCTGGATAGCTTGATCTATTTTGCTATTGACCTAGGTTACGCCATCTGGACAACTCAATCTATTTCGTTGTTGGTTGAGGTTACGCCCTCTGGATAGCTCGATCTATCCTACTGTTGGCTGAGGTTACGCCCTCTGGACAGCTCGATCTATTTCGCTGTTAGCTGAGGTTACGCCCTCTGGACAACTAGAACTATATCGCTACGGCAGGCGAGGTTACGACCCCCTGCACAACTCGCAAAATGCATTGCTAAGGAAGGCGAGGTTACGACTCTCTATCTGCGACAGGCGAGGTTATGACCCTTTGCGTAGCTTGCAAGATGCATTGCTAAGATAGGCAAGGTTATGACCATCTACATGTGGCAGGCAAGGTTACGATCCCCTACGCAGTTCGCAAAATGCATTGCTAAGATAGGCGAAGTTACGACCTCCTACATATCTTGAAACTATATCATTGCGACAGGTAAGGTTACGATCCCCTGCGCAGCTCGTAAAATACATTGCTAAGATAGGCGAGATTATGATCCCCTACATATCTTGAAACTATATCGCTGCGGCAGGCGAGAATATGACCCCCTTCGCAACTCGCAAAATGCATTGCCAAGATAGGCGAGGTTACAACCCCCTACACAGCTTGAAAATGTATTTTTGTGCTAGATGAGGTGACAACATAGCTCGATCTATTTCGCTGTTAGTTGAGATTACGCCCTCTGGACAGCTCGATCTATCTTGCTGTTAGCTAAGGTTACGCCCTCTGGATAACTCAATCTGTGTCACTGTTAGTTGAGGTTACGTCCTCTGGACAGCTTGGTTATCTATATACTTTGGAAAGTGCAACCTGTGGAAGGAGTTGCTATCTATACGCTTTGGAAGGTGTTACCTGTGGAAAGAGCTGCTTATCTATATGCTCTGGAAGATGCTACCTATGGAAGAAGCTGCTATCTATACGCTCTGGAAGGTGCTACCTGTGGAAGGAGCTGCTTATCTATATGCTATGGAATGCACTTCAACCAACTTGTGAGCATCAAAGTTTGGGAAAATGCTTTAGCAATCCGTAAAACTCTATTGTTGTTAAATTCTGACAGACACGTCTAAACAAGCACCTCGTGACTAATGTACGTGACCTGTAAGTACTTGTTATTTATTTCCCTAAAAAAAAGCGCAATCGAGTTAATTTCATATCTGCGACCCGATTTATTGCCGTGATCGATTGTGATGAACTTATTCTATTGATCAATAATACTTGGTGATAGTTCATTATTTATTATGTTAAGTTAATAACTTTGGTTCGCGATCTCAGTCATACACATCTTGTACTTTGGGAAAAATAAAGCAAACTGCAAGACAAAATTTTATTAATAAAATGACCTTGATCTACCAGGTGGCTGTCCAATACATAAAAATCAAAAGAAGCAAAGCCCTCATTGAAGGAGGGAAAGTCCCAGAGCTACAACAAGTAAAAGCCAAAAACCCCTATGCTTGATCTGGTGCGTCCTTGGGGGATCGATCCTACGAAGCTCCTTTTGGAACTTGAGAAGGTGAGGGATTTTGAGAGGAAGGAGGATCTTGAGAGACTTGGGAAGTTGTGGGCTTTTGCAAAACGGCGCCTAATGAAGAAGATTGAGGAATTGCTATTTGAGTGGTTGGAGGAGCAGCTTCCCGAGGGACATCACTTTGGTGAGTTGGGGAGGCGATGATCTATCAAGCACCCTCAGCTTGGGCAGCATGAGCTGCGTATTTCTGGTCTTCTGCGACCGCGTCTTACCCAAAAAATGAAAAGTCCATAGTCGAGTGCTACCTTTAAATCATATATAAAAACACACTACTGGTCTTCGAGGTAGCGTCTTCACGTCCTTGAATGACTAGGGCTTGAGTACGCTCCCCAACTCGAGTGATCTCCTCTTGTGCTTTGGCGAGCTTCAGTTTAAGTGCAGCCGCTTCTCGCTGCGTCAGGTCGATTTTTTTCTCTACGACCTCAGCTCTTTTTTTCGCAGCCTCTACATTCTTTTCAGTGGCTTCAGCTCGCTTCACAACAACGCTTAGCTCGTTCTTTATTCTTATTAACTCCTTCTTAGCCTGGATATACTTGGAGTTGAGGTGAGAAGCGATGTTCTCTCGAAGATCCACCTTGCGAGCTAGAGCTTCCTCTGCCTCTACCTGTCTCTCCTCGGTAGTCTTCAATTTAAGCTTAAGGCTCTCAGCATGCCTTCTCGCCCTTTTGGACTCCCTTTGGAAGAAGCTTGCCTCATCCTCCATCTTTTTCTTCCCGACCTCGAACTCCTTCCCAACGACCTCGAAAGCTGCTCTCTCATCCTTCTGATCCTCAATCTTTCTAAGAAACTTCATTGCACTTATAGTAGCCTAGAAGGAGGTCGGAGTTAACATTTAAGCCAGGAACATTAAAATATGAGGATAAGAAAGAATTAAAGTTTGCCAGCAGTCTATGGCGAGTCGCATAACCTGCCAGCTTTTCACCAGCTAAATCCTCTCTACATAAGCTCTGAGCACGGTTTCCCACGAACCATGACATGCGATCTCGGAGGTCGTTAAAGTATACTTGTGCTGAGAACTCCTCAGATCGCTCCTTAGGTCTTTCTTCAGCTCGTTTACCGACTCGCTCTTTAGCTTGCTTCAAAGCTCATACACCCGAGTCCCCTCCAATAAGTATCCTCGTCTCTTTACCAACTTTTTAGCGTTTGGGAGGTTCGTGCTGGGCCACAGCTTTGCCTTATCTTTCGTTCCGAGCTGTGGCACAGACGAGCTTCCATTGGCCGAAGCCTTTGTTGTTTAGGAGCAGGTTTGGCTGTTACCTTTTTCCCCTGCACAGTCTTAGGTTTGGGGGCTTGTGTTTTAGAGGCCGCCATGGTCTCGGCCTGGGGAGCTGGTGCATCTGTAAGACCTGAAGCTGCCCCTTGAGCAGGACCCATTGGAACTTGGGCCTGTTTCGCGAGATGAGAGAAGTTTGGGATAGGATCCACAATCATGACGTCTAGCTTCACAGGCTCCGCTGAAGAAGATGGTGGTGGTGCCAGTAAGGCCAATCTGATCATTGTTGTCGGAGTCCTGATGGGACTGGAAGTTCCTTCCTCAAAAGCCTCGAAAACCGAGGAGATCTCCTTCTTTTCGGGAACTCTAAGGTCGCGATAGATGTTCAAGCGCTTGTTACTGGGCTATGGGGCAAGGCCGGAAGCTCGCAAAAAATAGTCTGAGGCAAACTGGTCATCGTAATCGCTTTTGACCTCGGCAAATCTAGTTAGCGACGCCGCTTCCTCATTTGTGAGCCCGACCTTGCTGTGGGCAATGTTTGCAAGACAGAATAAACCCATAAAAAATAAAAAAAAAATCCTACGAGCTGAAGTCATATCTACCTGAAGAAGAGACAAATGAAAAATTCTTTAAGTTATGCTAGGAGGTGTAAGAAATATAGAACCAATGGGATTTATAATCCCCCGCGTTGGACTTGTCACTGCCCTTAGGTAGATACGCCTTGTAAGATGAGTTGTGAGCTGAGACATAGTATAGCCCATCTCGCTTGGCGGTCGGTGGTGCCCTTAAAGTTGAAGAGCAAGCGAAGGATTCGAGGGCTCGGAAGAGGAAGCTTATGCCTAATAAAGGCGGCAACCAAGGAGGTGATCTGGACATAGGAGTTTG
This sequence comes from Litchi chinensis, assembly GCA_019925255.1. Classification (NCBI taxonomy): domain Eukaryota; kingdom Viridiplantae; phylum Streptophyta; class Magnoliopsida; order Sapindales; family Sapindaceae; genus Litchi; species Litchi chinensis. The sequence continues at coordinate 146,470 of CM034466.1, read as the reverse complement.
GTGTCAGCTGGAAAGGGGCTAGGTCCATATCATTCAGAAGGTCCACTAGATAGCTGTGGACTGGGAACTTGAACCCCAACTCTAAGTGTTCGCGGCTTATTGCAATAAATAATGGGGGCGGATGGGCTGCGTGGTCGTGGAAAGATGGGACCATGGCGCGACATCCCGAAGGGAGATCGTATTTCTCAACTAAGGCCCTCAAGCTTTAAAACTTATATCTGAAGCATAACAGTTGAAGACCTCGCGAGCTGTCCTTTCTCTAGCAGGGAGTTGAGCCGTCAGGGGATAAGCTAGCCCCACGGATTCTATTGCGACCTCACTGCTTTGAGAGGTCACTCCATTAGTGTTTCTAACTTATTTTTTTGTTTGATCCTCAGGGCTAGAAGCTTTGTCAACATCACCGATTTGGTGGTTATGGCATGAGCAACCTGACATCTATAGAAAAAAGGAATTGTATCAGAATGTTGAAAGCATTCTGGGCCTTGCAAGCTAAAGCGAAGAATTTCTAAATCTACTTTCCTATGCGTCAGGTCACGCGCTTTGAGCAGTAGGGGCCCAGAACGTGGGCTTATCAAGTCTCTATGGCCCATCAAGCCGAAAAATTTGATGCCTAAAGCTATGACCCTACCTTTATAGTATTTCTATCGAACAGTTCGAAGACAGACCATCATAAACACAAATATGAAAATTACACTAGCAGACAACAGAAAGCCACAAGCAACACACAAAGCATTTGAATCCAAGAACACAAATCATGCAAGCAAAATCCAAGAATTAAAGGGCACGATGTGCACGCAAAAGCAGAAACAAGCCAGAAAATCTAGAAGCTAATTGAGAAAACTTATTGTGTATGCTCGTCTACAGATGAAGAGCTCTAGTCTCTGAAAGTGGTGAATTTGAAGAGAACTGACATGAAAATGAGAAGAAAATGGAGGAAAAAGCGAAAGAAGAAGAAATTTTGGCAGAGTTTGGTTTCAAAAATAGCAAAAGCAAGAAGAAGAAAGTGAAAGGGCTCCAGTCTTATATAGGCGCGGGACTCTTTCCTCAACCGTTCGATCTGACAGTAGTGTAACCGCCAAAGATCTGACGGTGCAGTGCAAACTACAGTCTTTTGTCATCGTGCGCTATCAGTTGAAAGACGTGCGTATTAAATACGTATGACTCGAGACGTGCTAATGATACCGATAATTGAGAAGCTGCCACATGCCGAAGTAACGGGTCAGAAGTTGAAATGACATCTCCCAAGCTCGCAAACGGTTATCTTAATCAGCATGGTCAGCTTTCAGCTCACATATCGCACTGAGAGTTGGGGAGGCTAGTGTTGTGGTCGTTTCCACGATATGGATAAGTAGGCCGCTGAAGGCTTAAAGGCTTAGCCCACAGCAAAAGGCCCAAAGAACCCAGTATTCAGGACGTAATGACGAGTTCGTTGGCTTCTTCAGCTCGTGCCTATGCCAAATCTACCTTAAGGTATCCTCAGCTCGCGCCCATATCAAGTCCACCTCGATACACCCTCAGCTCGCGAGAGTTAATATGTCAGCTCACCCAAGCTCGTTCCAGGTGATCTTATAGAAGCTGAACTCTCGGATCAATACTTCTCGATCTGATGCCAGTAAGGTCCATGTAATTCCAAATCCCGAAAAGTAATTAATGTTGTGATGGTCAATTAATGCAGAAATGACCATACATGAGCATTTAATACAAGCATGGCCTTGGAAGAATAATTAGTACAGTATCAATTAATGCAGTATGATCAAGTCAGAGTAGGTAATGTGATAATTGCTTTTTGATGTGTATTACACTCAATTGTAATCATTCACTCTATAAATAAGGGTGAAATCATTTGTAATAAACATGTTTGAACTAATATCATCATTACTCTGCCAAAATATATTCAGAGTAACAACCGTGGACGTAGGTACATTTACCGAACCAGGTAAAATCCTTATCTTTGCATTGTTCTTCCTCTTCCTTCTTCATTATTAATTGATTTCATCTACCTCTATTGTCATTAATTATCAAAGTTGTAGTCTGGACCTTAGAATCTCTAGTCGACTATTTTCAGACGTCGACAATATTTAAATTTGAAACATTTTAACTTCATAAATTACTATATTCATTTCGAATTATTTTTTTATTGCAAACTATATCATATTTACATTAACTAAAAAATAAAATATATAGTATTATTTAATCTTAATAGGTCTTAGTTTACTTAATATTATTTACGTGAATTATTTTTATTTTACATAAGCTATTTTATATGATAAAATTCATAAATAAAAAACTCATATGAATTATAATTGTTTTTATCTTTTATTTTTATTTTATTTTACTTTGTTATAAATTATATACATATATTAGATAAAAGACTATAAATGTAGCTTGATTAGTAACTTTAATAATAAATATATGTAGTTTTATTACATACATTTATTTATAATTTGAATAGTAACTCACAATTAGTATGTTTTTGATTTTATCATTATATTAATTATTAAGGATGTTATTTTAAGAAATTTCATTTACAATTTTGTAAGGGGTAAAATTATGTATCTCCTACTGTTTTATTACCCAATAATCTATTATTTTAGTTATTTTTATTTCATATAATGTCATTCTAACAATTGAAATAAATATTACAAAGAACATTTTATATAACTTAATTTTTTTATGTTATAATTATTATATAAAAGTGTCCCCTTATATAGATTTCTGGATCTACAACTAGTCATGACACTACTTTGTCCATCTTTCTTATAGAAATGCTTGTGCACTGTAGAGCTGTTGCTCATGGTGCAAAGACTTCGTTATTTGTTGGGGACCTCCTCTTTAGGACCTATGAGTCTAGTACTAGTTAGGTGCATGCACAACTTTTTGTGGTGTTCAAATGAGTTTTCTTTGTTTTCCAAGAATGGTGATGTTAAAGAATTTGTTTTGAAATTTGGACTCCTGAATCAAATTATGTATGTGTTCATGTGGGTATGGCTTGTTTTTCTTGTTAGTGTTATTTTAAGAAAGGCTTTTGTTTGTTTGATTTGTTTTAATACTTTATATTCTTGTTATTTCCTCTTTGGTTACTTTTAACAATGTACCATTTGAATTTCTATCCCAAAAACTTGTTATTGCACTTTCACTCTTCTACTCTGTTTTAGTTAGATGTATTATAACTAAGAACAGACTTCACAGTTAGGTTAAGGCTTTAGGGGTGATGGGTAATATTGGAATGTTAAAATCATTTTATTTTGGGGCGTATATACAATTTTAAAGGAGGGGGGGGGGGGTGAAAATATCAATACTGCCCCTAAAAATAATGATGTTAAATTGGGTTGGCCCACTATAATCTATTAAATAAAGAGTGGTGATGTTTTCACCTCTTAAAAATGGTATATACACCTCTTTTATTTGCACACTCAATAAAAAATTTAAAATTTTTCTAATTTGTTTTTAAACCCCAATTAATATCAAAACAACTTTTTTTTTTCTTAATTTTATTGTATATATTTTTATAAATAAACCCCTTAAGTCAACCACAAACAAATTATAATATATATCTTCTTTTAAATTTTTTATGGTGGGGGGGAGGGGAGGGGGGGGGGGGGGGGGATTAAATTCGTAGAAAACTAATCATACATTCGACAATGGTGGGATTTGAACCTTTGACTTCTTAGGATCAAAGAAGATGTTCAATCATTCCTACTAAGAGGTGGTGTGCACTATAATATGTGTTAAAAGTATATCCAATGTAAATTATTTTATTGTCACTTATTAGGAAATTTCTATCTTACCATTTAATTTTTTAACATCTTCATTGTATATGAAACGAAACTTATACTAAGCAAATAATTTAATACAAATTCATTCAACCCATTCACTTTTTTCTTTTTTTTTTTTTAATTAAAAATTTGTGTAAAAAATAATATTTAGTTTATTATTTTACTTTCTCAAACTCTAATTTTTCATTTATATCATAAGACTTACATAAATGATTATCAACTAATTTTTAATTAAATTAGGATTGAATGAATGATTGAAGACTTGTATGAATGATTAAAGTTTTATACTAAGCAAATAATTTAATACAAATTCATTCAACCCATTCACTTTTTTTTTTTTTTTTTTAATTAAAAATTTGTGTAAAAAAAATAATATTTAGTTTATTATTTTACTTTCTCAAACTCTAATTTTTCATTTATATCATAAGACTTACATAAATGATTATTAACTAATTTTTAATTAAATTAGGATTGAATGAATGATTGAAGACTTGTATGAATGATTAAAGTTTTATACTAAGCAAATAATTTAATACAAATTCATCCAACCCATTCACTTTTTTCTTTTTTTTTTTTAATTAAAAATTTGTGTAAAAAAAATAATATTTAGTTTATTATTTTACTTTCTCAAACTCTAATTTTTCATTTATATCATAAGACTTACATAAATGATTATCAACTAATTTTTAATTAAATTAGGATTGAATTAATGATTAAAGTTTTATACTAAGCAAATAATTTAATACAAATTCATTCAACCCATTCACTTTTTTCTTTTTTTTTTTAATTAAAAATTTGTGTAAAAAATAATATTTAGTTTATTATTTTACTTTCTCAAACTCTAATTTTTCATTTATATCATAAGACTTACATAAATGATTATCAACTAATTTTTAATTAAATTAGGATTGAATGAATGATTGAAGACTTGTATGAATGATTAAAGTTAGGGTTTGATGATGACTCTTTTAAATTTTTATGATTAAAATCATAAACCTTTTTTACTCTTTGAAGCCCTAATTTTCTTTTATACCATAAAACTCACATGAATAATTACTGACTAATTTTATAGAACCCTAAGTAACACTTTTTTTTTTTTTTTGGTGTGAATTGTGAATATTGATTTAGATATGTAGTTTTTGGACAATTTGAAGTATACCTTTTCGCTTGTTTGTTGATATGATGAGGAAATTTGAAGAAATTAATAAACTTTTTGTTTGGTTTATGAAAAAATTTGACAAGAGAATGGAAAATGCTGATATGGTGAATGAATATTTGAAAATATTTTTTATGATTAAATTAGAATTATATAAATAATTTAAGATTTTTCAATTTTTCATTGAGAAAAGTTAAGATTTAAATGAATAATAAAGAGAAAAATTGGGAATTGAAAGAGTAAAAATATTTAAAATATAAATGATATTTTAATTAATAATTGATGGATGTATTTATAAAATATTTATTATTTTAATAATTTTATTTAAGGGTAACATTGTATACTTAAAAAAAAAGAACAAAATTGATAATTTGGGGTATGCTTACAATTTTTTAGGAGTGGAAATATGGCCACTCCTAAATAAGCCACAAAACCGCTAGTCCAAGGCCCATAGAACAATCCATTTACCTATTTGCTTATTGGGTTTTGTTGAAAAATGACCTTTTTTGAATGACCCTTATGAGAAATAGTCTTTCAGTTGTGAGACTGTTCAGATAGATATTTTTTTGGACAAAAATACCCCTGATTAGGCAGTCAATTACAAGTCTGACACCCTTTTAACCTCACCAAACCAGTAAATGTCACTATCCATTCCCAACCATTGGTGTTGAATGTCGGTCAAGGAATCCCAACCGAGCAGCGGAAGGTCGAACCGTCGCAAGTAACCGTCGAAACTAACTAACCGTCGCACGTAAATCCATCACTGTCGCACATCCCCTGCACAGAACGTCGTAAATCTGGAACAGTGTTCGTTGCTGGAGGGTCGTCGTCAATGTCAAAGCAAGCACATAAATCTGAAGACGAAACTAGCGGGTTGGACCGGCGCTGGGCGCACCCATCACCAGTGCAGCACCTGACGTGGACCCACTGGCTGTAACTCTTTCCGCACCTTAGCACGTAGACACACCACTATGGCTCCTCCACCCACCAACGGCCAAACGATAGCATTGAACAATGGAAACACGACGGTGCCACCGTCGTTCTCTGTGTCGGTAAGTATGACTTTTTTGTTCTTCTATGTGTAGGAAACCCTATGATACTGACCTGACATCTGCTGCACCCACCTACGGCAGAAAGTAGTAGAAGAAGGAGAAGAGGGAAGAAGAAGCAAATCAAGGTGAAGGCAGAGGAGGGAAATTGGAGACCTAGGTGAGTTGTATTTTCCGATCATGTTACACATCTAAGACATTTTGCATTTTATACAGTTTCAATTTTATTAATTACCTTGTTCCTCATCACAAGTCATTGGTGAGTCTGCTTGTGTACTTGCTTTCGTATATAAGCATGATCCTACTTTGTTCTGACTGAATATCAGAGGTCATAGATGAGGTATTGTCCAGAACATATTTTCGTTGCTGCTTTATTGGGTTCTTTAGCTCGAAGTATGAAATATATTTGAAGGTCACAATTTTGTTGTTTATTCCTAGTAAAAATACTTATTAAAAAGCATCAATGTGTTAAAATCATAATTTAACCAAATGCATTGCTCGTGGTTATCTATTGATAAGTTTGCTGAGGATTCTCTCGAATATGCATTGTATGTTTTTAAACCTTTGAATTTTATTTTCTTACTTTACTAAGACAATGCAATGATGGACATTGGTTCTGTACTTCATCTGCTGGAAGGATGGTTGATACCACTTCATTGTGATATTCTGCTGTAGTGATACTTACGAATTTATTATGCAGTACTATAACATGGTTTGTTTATTTATGTTGTATGCAGCTGGAAAAAGTTAAACATACTGAATCATTTTGTGAAAAAATTAAGACCTGCATCTTTAACCCGTTGTTATGCTCCTGTTGCGGTAGTGTCAATATGGATGTAGAACTGTAAAAGTTCAGTGATGGCAAGTGTGCTAATTTGGATCATAAGAAGTATTTTTGAAGCTCAACTATGTTTAAAAATATTCAACTTTTGAATTTAGTCGGAGTTCTAAGATGTTATAGGAATGTTAGCCTTTAGTGTACCATTGAGCTTAAGGAGAGTGGTTGCTAATGTAGAATCTAGCAGATTTTATCGAAGCACTTGGTTAGGAGATAGTTACTTTGAGGTTAAAATCTAGTCGCAATGTAATGTGTGGTCTAGTTCAAGGCTTTATCCTCTGTTTTCGTTTATGGCGTGATGTGGAAGACAGGAAGAGTGTAGCAAGTGTTATAAAGAGCTTGAACCTTTTGTGCATGGTTCGTTATGTGGTTCTTCTTTATATTAATCATGGTTGTCATTTTCCACCTTTTGTCAGTTTGTGTTGTCTGATAGTGTATTGCTTCCTTGTGAAACTCTTTTTTCAAATCTTTAGGCACTCAGAATACATAATCTAGGAAGCTAGGAAGATTAATCCATCGGAGTAATTACTGATTGTCCTGTAATGAAAATAAAATATCTAATCTTATTGTATTTTTTGGCGGTTGATTTGTGTGCATGTTTTCCTCTTTTACTTTTCCCTTTAGGTGTCAATGCTGCATACAAATTTGACCTCATAGATTTTTCCTTCTATGAATTGCAGCAAATAGCTCTGATCAAACAAAGGATCAGGATCTCCTTTCTCATCTGTTCAAGAACCTAGCTAGTCTGGTGGGTACAAATAATGTGAGAAACATATCAGGGCTGCTGCAAGGATCACAAGGTTTGCTTAATACTGGGATATCTGCTGGGAATGTTGAAAAGGTGCCAGATGTGGTTGTTGCTGTCCCTCAACCTGCTGGACCTGCTAGTTCAACATATAAAATAGATAACTGTGTTGGAGTTTCAGACTGTCAGACAACTATGGGCCAACATGGTACCATACCTGCTTCTGATTTGATGCAGAAAAGAATATTTGTTAATGATGCTTAGGGTCGAAGTGTACAAACCCTATCGGGTTTCGAGTCCACAACCAACGCAAGTGAACCAGAGGCCACATTTAGGAGTAGCAAGATGAATAACATTGACTTGAACAATGTATATGATGATTCTCAAGACCATGGAGAGAACTTAGAATGGTCTCATGCTGCTGTAAATTCGGAGAATGGGTCTCTCTATTGCCGTTCATGGTTACAGACAGACTCTCACAAGTCAAGTCCACCTCAAACGAGTGCGAACTCTGATTCAACTTCTAGCTGGTCACCATCTAGTTCCAATGGAGAGGCTCAGGTATATTATTTGTTGTAATTCAATATCTTTGCTTTTTGTGTTTCTATTACCTTTTTATTAGCTGATCGAGTGCATAAATTATTCTTGCTTGCTTTTTCAGGACTGATCAATGTTGCAGCCAATGCTTGTAAATGTTGCACGGCGTGCAAAGCTTGTAAATGTTGCAGCCAATGCTTCATGAATGAATTTCCTTGCTTCATGCTGATTAAATTGTCTTATACTGATCCCGTTTGCACGCTTCACATTTGTTTCAGTTGTTGGTTTCTATACTTGACAAGAATTTGCTCAACTAACATGTAATCTTGATTAGTGGTATCATGTTTGTGCTTTTTCCTAGTTTGAGAAAGTATGCAAAAGTGCTAGATGGAAGAAGATTGGGAAGTGAAGAAGAACAGATCAAGAGTTTTTTAGGCATTTGAAACTTTATAGAGACATACACACCTCACTCCTACCTTGAGATTGCATTTTCTGTATTGCCTGTTGCAAGGAATTCTTCCATTCGAAGGAAAGGAGAGAGGAATATTTACATTTGATTTTATGTCTAATGTCGATCACAGATATATATTTATGATATATTCTGTTTGTTTTGAGGGAGTAGTTATTTTTCTTAATGTTAGCACTATTTTAGCTAAAGATAAACTCCTTGAGACATTTTAAATGAAGTTTGAATGCAGGGAATTTATTGTAAAAGATGTCAATCAATTTTTATTTTCATCTTTTTTTTATGAGTATTCAAATGGACAATGGTCTAAAATGAGTACCAAAATTATGTCCAATGCGTTTTCATTTATTTGTCAATTAGGGCTCGTTTGAATGGTAACCACCATTGATATCTCTATCTATGTAAAAGGCGAAAAAACTCAGGCAGCAAGGCGCAGGGGCGCTGGACACAACTCAGGCAGTGTGCAAGGGCAGTGGCGTGTAGGCAGCATGCAGCACAGGCACCGCACACGATACAAGCAGTATGCATGCAGGGGCATAAGCGCGCAGCACAGGGAGCATGCAGTGCAGGCAGTGTGCGTGCAGGGGCACAGGCTCGCAGCACTGGTAGCATGCAGTGCAGGCAGCGCACAGCACAGGCAGTGTGCGTACAGGGGCACAGGCTCGCAGCACTGGCAGCGTGCAGTGTTTATATATGTCTTTTGTTTTGTTCTTAAAATGACAATCTCGCTATTTAATTGTGATGAATAATGTGCAGTACCATATTGCAAGTGTTGAAGGTACTCCTTATCGCTGTGGCATCTACAAAGTTCAGAGGTACGTTGTATTAGATATCATATTAAGACAGCATGTAGCTAAACAGTGAGTGAAACTTGCACAACCATTTACTTTTGCTCTAGGTTTTTCATTGTTCCTAATGGCTGAACTGATACAGGGGTTGCCTCCTTGTTCGCCAATCATTCTTCCACAATGATCCGAAGAATTATGCTGATATGGGAGGGGGTGTTCTTGGCTGCAGAGGATTCCATTCCAGTTTTAGAACCACTCAGGGAGGCTTATCTTTGAACATTGGTTAGAAACTTAGAACCTTTTTATGTTTGTTTGTTAGGTCAAATGCTTCTTGTCTATGCATGTTGGTGTCCCCATACGTTAATGCTAAGTAACAGTGTTGTCCCTGGTGCTTAAGAACATGTTTGGTTGTGGCTTTGATTGTGATTACATGGATACACTCAAAAGTGGAGTTCTCCTGTCTTGCATATATCCCTTGTGACAGTGAAATGACTTAAGAACACGCAACATTTTTTTATTATTAAAAGAATGGATTGATTGATTCAATATTGGTTCCTAGCCCGTTTCAATTGTATGGTTTCAAATTAGAGTTAGGAATGTAATCATTGTGTGCGATTGTAGTGATTAATTATTTTAAAATTGTATTTTGTATCCAAGAAAAAAAAGCAAAGTTTGCAGTTTATTTACCTACCTTGCTTTTATTTACTTTGAGTTTTTAACATTTGAATTCTTGATGTGGAAGTTCTTGATTCATAACTTATATGGTAGATTGTTTCCTTACTTTATCGTACATATTTATGAGTGTCAAAATGTTCATTTATGCTACTATATAAATGAGTGTTATAGTTCAGAAGCATAGGTCCTTTGCTCTCAAATGTCGATGTTTGAAATATTTTCAGGCAAATGAAGAACTAGAAAAAATGGATGAGGACAGTAAAATTATTGAAGAGCTTCGAGAGAATAATGAATATCAAAGGGCACAAATATTACATTTGGAAAAAGCTCTGAAGCAGGCAACTGAAAGTCGGGAGGAGGTTAAGATGTTAAACGATAGTGAAATTCAGAAGTCTAAGGAAATCATTG
>CM034466.1:115445-135532 GCA_019925255.1 Litchi chinensis | reverse complement strand
TGAGTTTTATGGATGCATACTCGGGTTATAACTAGATCTCGATGAACCCCGAGGATGAAGAACATACCTCATTTATGACAGATCGAGGATGATAGTATAAGGTGATACCCTTCGGTCTAAAAAATACAGGAGCGACCTACCAACGCTTGGTAAACATGATGTTTGAAGAGCAGATTGGAAAGACCATGGAGGTCTATGTTGATGACATGCTAGTAAAATCCAAGCAGGTGGGTGATCATGTGTGCGACCTAGAGGAAATGTTTCAGATTCTGAGGTGCTATCAGATGAAATTGAATCCGCACAAGTGTGCATTTGGAGTAGCTTCTGGGAAGTTTTTGGGCTTCATGGTCAATAGTAGAGGTATTAAAGCCAATCCTGAGAAGATCAAAGCAGTGATCGACATGAGATCGCCTACTAGGGTGAAAGATGTGCAGAGCCTTAATGGCCAGGTCGCGGCACTAAGCAGGTTCATCTCGAAAGCTACAGATAAGTGCATCCCTTTCTTTGATATTTTGAAGAAGGCCAAAAGCTTCGAGTGGACAAAACAGTGTGAAGTTGCCTTCCAGTAGTTGAAAGAATACATGGGGCGAGCTCCATTCCTTTCTAAACCCAAAGAAGGAGAAAAACTGATTCTGTACTTAGGGGTGTCCCAGCAAGCTCTAAGTGCTGCACTGGTGAGGGAAGAAGAAAAGACGCAGCTTCCAGTGTACTATGTAAGTAAAAGGCTGCAAGATGCTGAAACCAGGTACTCACAGATGGAGAAGCTCGCTTATTGCCTGGTAATCGCATCAAGGAAGCTGTGACCTTATTTTCAAGCTCATACAATCGAAGTTCTCACCCAGTATCCATTAAAGCAAGTTCTGCAGAAAGCAGACACCTCAGATGTTTGTTGAAATGGGCAGTTGAGCTCGCACAGTTCGATATCCAGTTTAAGCCAAAGACGGCTATCAAAGCTCAAGCTCTGGCAGATTTCATTGCGGAGTTTACAAGACCTGTGGATGATAAAGCTGAATCTTCTGAAGGTCCATCTTGGGAGCTTTATGTTGACGGGTCATCCAGCGAGCAGAGGGCTGGAGCTGGGATTCTTCTGATTAGTCTTGAAGGCCACAAGATCCTTTGTGCTTTAAGGTTTGGCTTCCAGGCAACAAACAATGAAGCTGAATACGAAGCAGTGCTCGTAGGTTTGCGTTTGGCTAAGGAAATGCGAGCTGAGCGTTTGAAAATCTTCAGCGATTCGCATCTCGTTGTCTATCACATATTAGGAGAGTATCAAACTAAGGGACCAAAGATGGCCCTTTACCTCTAGAAGGTTCATGAATTGCTAGGTGCATTTCAGAAATACGAGGTGAAGCAGATCCCACGAGCTCAGAACTCGTATGCAGATGCATTAGCTTGCTGCGCGACCACTCGAGATGCAGACTTTTTGGGGAAATCCCAGTAGAGTTCCTACCAGCTCCGAGTATGGAAGAAAAAAATCTGATGATGGCCATCACTATGCAACCCAATTCCTGGATGGGTCTAATTATAAGATATCTGCAAGATGGAAAACTGCCAAGTAACAAGCTGGAAGCACATCGTCTGCGAGCTAGAGCAGCCAGATATTGCATCTATGATGATGCGCTATACAAGAAGGGGTTTTCAGCTCCCCTTTTAAGATGCATTGATGGCCCAGAGTGTGAAATGGTGATAAGGCTGTTGCTGTGCTGGCTGCTGATGAGGTCGTTCTTGATGAGGTCGCGAGTCAGCAGGTTTTGCCACATAGTCTCTCAAGCGACCTCTCCTGATCAATTTCTCAATGACGTCCTTCAACGCCCAACAATTCGAAGTATTGTGCCCGACCTCATTATGATAGACACAAAACTTGCTCCGATCCCTTTGCTGAACAGGAGCCCTTAAAGGATTGGGCCTCCCAAAATCTTCCTTGTTCCTCTTGCAGTGTAAATCCTGTCCGGTGAAGCCGTCAGGACGCTGTATCCTTCATAACGACCTTGACGTTGAGGTCGCTCGTACCTTGGCTCTCTCCTCGCCTTCTTAGCGATCTGATGGCTTGAGCCACTATTTCTTCCTTCTTCGTTCCTGTCATTGTTTCTCCTTTTTGGGTGGCTGGAACTGCCCGCTTCATTCTTCTGATTTTGCTTCTTTGGGCCGAAGGTCTCTTCCCACTTAATCTCCTTCGCAGCTCGCTCGTAAAACTCTCCCAGGTCCTTCACTGGGGACTTGTAGACGTTTTCGTACAGTTTTCCTATCCTTTCGCAACCCAGCTGAGATCGCTGTCAATATGCTCTCATCTGATGGATTCTCAACATTCGCGAACTCGCATCTGAACCTGGTGATATATTCTTTCAACGACTCACCCTGACGCTGGAAGCTAGTAGCTAGGTGGCAGGATGGAGCGAGCTGTCTTCTTAGTGCCCTGTACTGACCAACGGACTTCTGCTGGCACTCCTCCCAACTACCAACATTGCGAGCTGGGAGATTCTTGAACCATGTTCTCGAAATCTCCCCTAAAATGGCTGAGAATACACATCACTTCACCATAGGATTCTATGTCTACAGATCCATTTGAACGTTGTAAGTGTCGAGATGGTCATATGGGTCACTGTCCCCATTGTACTGTTGAATGTTCGGCATTTTAAACCTCGGAGGGAGAGGCTGCGTCTCAATTTCCCTTGTGAATGGGGTCCTTTCCCCCGTAGGGCCCACGCTGCTTTAGGGCTCCAGGTCGCGCTTCTAGCTGCTGGACCCTCTAGAGGAGCTCCTCTACTTGTGGATCTCGGAGCTCGTACCTCCTCCTATGGTCGCGACTTGGAGAAGGGTGCTCTGGGTCATATCTCTCGTGCTCTTCAAGCCAACCCCCAGGCTGATGGGACCCCGCATATCGCTTATTCACCTCATCATCATTCCGAGCTGCAGCTCTGACTCTATCGTGCCCAACCTCTGCTCGTTGGCGTCCATCTTGGCTCGATCTTACCACCAGGCTAGCTGGGCGCGCGACCTCCCTTTCTTCGCGGACAGGGTGTCCAGCTCTAGAACACGCATTGGAGGAACAAGCTGAACCTGTAACTCGTGGTACTTCCCTTGTTGGCCGTTCGGGCAGCTGCATCACTTCATGCTGTTGGGGCACTTGCCTTGGTGCTTGAATCTCAACCCTAGGTACGTTCTGTACTTGAGCCTGCACCAACATATTGACGGCCTCTGTGAGCTGTTTGACCGTATTCTCCAGCATCTCTTGCCTTTGATACCACACCTGTTGCCCATCCACTGTTGGGGCGATTGGAACTGGTTGACGTGGAGGCAAAGGCGGTATGTTTGCTGCAGCACCAGCTACCTGACCATACGACGTTTCTACTACATGCACGAGTGCACCTTCCACCTGCTGTGCATCATGTTGATGGTGACTGGGCTGGCTTTCTGCCTGGTCAGCTTGTGAGCCCACATACTTGGTTTGTCTGGTTCTTGCCATGTTGTCAAAAATCAACGAATTGAGATGAAAAATATTACAGTTTGGGCCCTCCTTCTAGTGCCAAAATGTCGACGTTGAAATTCAGTCGACGAGTATTCAATGCCCAATATCTGCAATCAATGTGAGAAAACACAAAAATCAAGAGAAAACAATAAAGAACCAAGAACCAAACAAAAAGACAAAGGATTTTTAACGTGGTTCAGCAAGTGTGCCTACGTCCACGGCTGTCTCTCTTAACTTCTGCAGAGTGACAGTATGATATTCAATTGTCCTGTTACAATGATTTTAACCCTTATTTATAGGGGAAGTATCGTTACAATTTAGGAAACAACAAAATAGGAAGAGAATCATGAATTAATTACACTTCCTAATCTATTTGAATAAAATTAGGAAACTGCTCCTTAAAATCCGAGATAATGTTGATTGAGTTTGAATTTGAATTAACTTCCATTTCTGGAGAGAGAATCACGATCAGATTAGGTAACTGCCTGTTCTGGAAGATACTGCATTAATTGCCCTCTGAACGAGCTGTTTACTCATTGTATATAATGACCTCGAGCTGGATCTCGCTGATAAACGTATGGCGAGCTATGCGTATAGCGAACTATAACCTTGCTGTGAGACGAGCTCGTTACTGCGAGCTGAGAAGATTGCTGGGCGAGCTGTGGAGCTCGCTGGACTTGGAGTTGAAATATGGGGCCTTGTCTGATGGGCCTTAATTGGTTTGACTTTATTGGGCCTAAGTTGAACTTTTACTAGCCCATTTAGTGGGTCCGGAAAATACACATAACAAATATATATATATATATTTTTTTTCACTATATGGTTTCATTTTTATCCGAAATACCGTCTGACATTAAAATAAATACCCAAAATATCCTATGGAATTGTGATTTCGTTTTTATCCAAAATACTATTTAACATTAAATTAAACAAACTTATAGTTGGGTTTTCTCATTGTTCTTAGATAAGAACTTTCATAATCATTTAATGAGTTAAACTTTTATTTATAATCATTTTATGGATTGAATCTTAATTTGTATTTGCTATATGAATTGAACCTTTATTTGTAACTGTTATTTGAAATGTTTGAATTTATATATGATAATGTAATATTATGAATGTTATTTGTAGTTATTATAAACTTTTTCAATATTTTAACTAATATCTAAGCTGATCAATCTAACCTAATCCAACACAACTAATATTGGGTTGGGTTGAAAAATATTCAACTTGATTTATATTAGATTGGAAGATTTCCAACCCTATTTGAACCGACAAATGCTCACCCCTACTAATGAATCTCCATGAAGCTTATATGTTTTCATGGAGCTGAATCTCCATATACTCATCTTCTCTAGTCATCTATTTTTTTTTTCTTCTTCTTTCAATAATCTCCTTGTTACATCTCCAAGAAGTTTGAGATGTTTTTATGGAGCTAGATCTCCATGCATTCATCATTTCTATATTTTAATATGTGTTAACATTATTTAATAAATTTCTTGAGTTTGGAGACTTAAAAAAAAAAAAAAAAGGGGATTGGCGATATTTTCACCCCATAAAAACTCTATATATACCCTTTTTTGTATTTACATATCATTAAGATTTTTAAAAATTCATATTTTATAAGTACACTCTATGTATTACCAACTATATCTATTCATTTATTCATCTTTTAAATATTATAGGTAAATAATTATAATGGTAATTAAACTAAAACGTTAAAAAAAAAAAACAAACTTTCTATTTTTTAATACTTGCTTTGATGCTCCGTTTATATTCATAGTTGCTCCATCTTATTTTCTCTCTCAAGTTCATGGCTTCTCTGTTTTATATAAAACTATCAAACAAAACTAAAACCCTTAATTTTTACTCAAGCTAAGCTTTAAAAAAAAAAAAACAAAAAAACAAAAAAACAAAAAAAAACAAAAAAATAACAAAAAACAAAAAACAAAAACAAAAAAAAAAAGTTTATTGAGATTTATGGTTGGAGTACTCAAAGCCCTTCAAATCTGAACTCTCATTTTCATTATTTATAAAACTTCTAAAAACACAACAAAAAGCTCTAATCTTTTACTACCCTTTATCAAAACAAACAAACTTTTTTATATTTAGATTTAAGGTTGGAGTGTTCAAATTTAATTATAATAATAACAGTATCAAATTTTAATTAAAATGTTAATAATTTAATTTAAAGGTAATATAATTAATTATATTTAGATTTAATTAAAAATGTAAAAATGAAGAGGTGTACATGTGATTTTAAAGTGGTGGAAATATTGTCACTCAAAAAGAGGGTGTATGCAAGTCCGTATCAAGTTTAAACCCAGATTCATAGTTAGGCTACCCAAAGCCTAATAAAGCAACAAAAGTCACTTCCTTCTTGCATGGTTGTAGGGTTTCTTTTAAGTTATTATTGTGATTGTGAGTGAAAACATGAGGATGAAGCAAAAGCAAGCATTCAATAAGAACTTGAAGAAAGCTTCATCTAACAAAAGCCAAGTCCCTGATTTCTTAGTAACTCAGATCTCATTACCTCTACTTATGTATGCCTCTTTATGTTTGCTTTTTTTCTTACTAGAAGGTGGGCCGGCCTCCGAGCGAAAACAACCACCACCGCTTATCTACAATTTTGTATATTGGTTGGTATTAAGGACCTAAATCTAGATCTAACAATAAGTCTAAATTTAGAATTGAATAACAAAATTATCCAACCTAATCCAAGCTAATCTCAGAGCGAATTCTAGGAAAAAGCCGAAATAATTTAGAAATAAATCATCCTTGTGACTCGAATTCTAGCTCAAACGATCCTAAGCACGTTGGCCTAGAATAGCCAAAAACAGACACAACCAATTTACTCCAAAACTTGTGAGTTTTTATTAATAATTTTCAACTACAACTAAATGAATGAAATATAAAAATCACTTGACTATTTGTAACCAAATTTTCTAATTTTCTAGAATTTATCTAATAGATAATTCTAATCATATTTATCCGATACTATCAAAAGATAAAACTAATCGTAATTATCTAATTGATAAACATAATATTATCTTAAGATAAAGCTAGTCTAATTCCTATTTTATCATATAAAATAAATATAGTATTTATCTCATAATAAATAAAATATCTATCTCATGAAATAAATAGGATAAAAAAAAAAAAAATCTAATCTAGCTTCTAGAACTTCGCCTTCAAGCATTTCACATTGCTAACCACATACTTTTTCTCTTCTTCTGGGTCGAAAGATGGAGGTTCTCATCATTCTCCCGTTTTTCAAGAATACCCTTAAGGATAGCTTTGGAAACTGTCCGCAATTTCATTATAATCTTCCCATGAAACTTCTTCTATCGGCACTCATTTCCATTGAATCAACATTTACCAAATTCTAATCTTTCCACAACCCTTTATTCAGTTTCGGTATCAAAGAGCTTCTTTCGATTGCAACAACACTTTGCCTTCATTATCGAACGACAATAACTCACTTACAATCAAATTAGGATCCCCAACTCTCTTCTTGAATACAGACACATGAAACACTAGATGTAACCTGAAATTAGCCAGAAGATCCAACCTATAAGCAACTTCTCCAATCTGCTCTATTGCTTTAAATGGCCCATAGAACCTCTGAGATAACTTCACATTAAATTTCTTCTTTAAAAACTTCTGTCGATAAGGCTATAGTTAGAGGTACAATACTCCCCCGATTCAAAATTCATTTCTCGTCTTCCTTGATCATAGTATTTCTTCACTTTCGCTTGAGCTTTTTAGAGCTCCCTCTTGTCCTTTACTAGCACCTCATCTTAAGCCATCAACTCTTTCTCAACCTCTTCATTTCATGTCATACCTCTGCCATAAGCACTTAATACCGGTGGTGATCTCCCATAAATCACCTCAAATGGACTTCTATTGATAATAGCATAATGAGTAGTATTATACCAATTCACAGCCCAAGGAATAAACTCATTCCACCACTTTTGTTCATCGTGAAAATAACAATGCAAGTACTGCTCTAGTGTCCTGTTCACCACCTCTATTTGACCATCAATTTGCGGAGGATATGAAGAACTCACCTTCAACTTACTTCCTTACAGAGTAAGAAGTTCTTGCCAAAATGGGCTTATAAATAACTAAACCCTATTCGTCACAATCCTTTTACTTGCCATAAATGGATGCTTTAAAGGAATGAAATAAGTACTTTCGCTTAATCAATCCACCATAACTAAAATCGACTCTTAACCACCAATACTAGGCAACCCTTCCACGAAATCCATAGTTAAATCCTCTTACATCCTTTTCAGTATAGGCAATGGCTGTAACAATCCTATAGGTCACCCTTGATTATACTTCACCTTCTGACATATGTCACATCCAGTCACTGAAGTCTTCATGTCATTCTTGAGTCTTTTTCAATTAAATAAATATTTAATCCTTACATAGGTACATAACCATCCAGAGTGATTTCCTTTTTTACAGTTGTGAAAGTGAACAAGAATTTCCTTTCTCAATCCAAGTACGTTAGGTACATATACATAGGACTTATAATAAAGTAACCTATCTTTCAACTTGTACCTTTCAACACCATCTTCTGTATTTTCAAGCCTCTAACAAAACTCTTGAGCCTGAACATTAAGCTTAATAGCTTCCTTAATTTTGTCCCAAATTCACCACTTAGTACTACTAAATGTCATTAATTCGCAATCATTCTTTCCATACACTTCCACAATATCGAACTACCCTCTTTTCTTGACAAGGCATAAGTTAGCTTATTTTCTTTCCCAGGTCGATAAACGATATCGTACTTAAAACCCAGAAACTTAACCATAAACTTCTATTGTTCAGGTGTAACAATCTTCTGCTACAATAAATACCTTAAAGCTTGTTGATCAATAACAATAACAAACTTTTGTCCTAACAAATAAAGCTTTCATATTTTTATAGCATGCACTACTACCAACATTTCTCTTGCCTACGTACTCTAAGCCTTATTCATTGGACTCAAAGCCTTGGACATGAATGCCAATGGCCTAACTTCTTACACTAATACCACACCACTGCCATCTCCACTAGTGTAAAACCCTGAATCCGAATTGGTTTAAAGTCTAAATAGAATAAATATATATATTTTTTATGGAATTAGGTGGGGTGTAAATAAAAATGTAAAAATGGTTTACTTAGAAAATTTTTTTAGAAAGCACAATAAGGAAGTAAATTTAGTGTGAGCCCAACTAGAAAGTAAGGCCCAAAGTGCTCCCTAAAGGTACCCAATTAACTTTTTAAACACATCCATCAAATGATAAAAATGTAAAAAGGAAAAAGTTAGAAGGGTAGAATTGTCCAATACACAAAAGAGGAGAAATATGGAATTTTAGGATTTGTGAAGGTCAATAGATGAGAAAAGAAGAGAATTCTAGAAGGGACAAGATGGAAATGAAAAGTTATAGAGAGAGCAAATTTGGAATTGCAACAAAATAAGTGGTTAGATTTTTATAAAAATGAGTGGTCAAGAGAGGGGTTAAGTGTATTAGTTATGGCCATACATGAAATTCTATATATAAGTGATTCTTTTGTGAAACAAAAACCATTCTTCCATTCTATTGAAGCTGGCCGAACTGCACCCTTATATAGAAGAAATAAAAATCAACAACAAGAAGAAGGAAATAAGGAGAAGAAAAGGAAATAAAGGAAGCTTGGCTAAGGGTTTTGGTGTGAGATTAGTTTCAATTTAGTTTCAATTTTCATGATCTAGTTTTTACAAACCCTAAATAAGTTTGGTGTTGTTTTAAGTGAGCAAAGGCACAAGAAAAAAGCAAGCTTAAGTGGGATTCCATAAGCCTAGGAAGTGAACTAGTGAGTGAAATTTCTTTTAACTTGTTTTATGAAAATAATTTTTATTATAGTTTAAGTTTTCTTACTTTTTGTGGTTTAAATATATGTTATGTTATGCTTTAAGAGATTTGAAGTATATATTAGAAATTTTAAGTATGTTTTAAGAATTTTGATGTGTGTTTTAAGAATTGAAAAAATATATATATAGATTGTGATTAGTATGAAGATTGCATGAGAAATACAATTTTAGTGTGTTGTTGGAAACTTTAAAATATGTTTAGAAATCATAAACCTTAGATTTGTATTTCCAAAATTTTAAGGCATAATTTTTAGTACATAAAGTATGGTTTTTTCTTGAAACCATTAAGCATATTTTGTAACCTATGAAATTAAGGTTATGTTTGAGATTTTCAAGTGACTAGTGAAATAAAAACTATGTCATTTTGAGTATTTCATGAAACTACTAAGCTTGCTATTTTGGTTATTTCAAAGAATATTGATTAGATTGTGAAATTATATTTTTCATTAATTCTAAAATGAGTTGTATACATTGATAAAGTAAACTATATTATATGTTTTGTGAACTTGTTTTGAATTATGAAAGTTAGCATTATGTTTATAAGTTGCAATGGAAAGAGTTTGCTTTGATATATGTATATTTACATAGATAAGATTGGGTTGGAAATTTAATTTTAGTATGGAAGATTTTACCATAAGAAATTGAAACTTTACTTGCAAGAGTATTTCAAAAGAGATTAGAGATAAGAAAAAGAAATGACAATGTTTTAGAACACCAAAGAATACCTTTCTCTCTAACGATCATAATGCATCTTGTGAGTAAGACCCCAAAGATTAGCCTAACATATGCTAGTGTAGAGATCAGAGAAATGAGTCTTTGGGACTTGAGAGAGAGTCATAGAGTTGCCTAGCATGTGGATGACAAAGGTTATCCCCCGCCCTCTACATGTGTGTTGAGTATCTCCACAAAGTATGACAGAGTTTTTCGGGTACAGATTTGGTGTGAAATTTATATTTAAACCTTATTTAGATAAAGCTATTCAAATGTATTGTTACAAATACAAGATAAAATCTTATAAATAAAGCTTTAGTGATAAGTTTAACTTATTTAGTTTTCACATCTCTATATATTTTATAGTATGTTACTTATATCCTACAGGATTCACTTGGTTTTCGAAAATTTTTATCCACTCATTGGGCATTCATGCTTACCTGTTTAAATTTTAAAACTATTTTCCAATAATCCGTTAGGTCATTAAGGAGGTATGAGAATAGGAAATAAGGTGGGCCACTCGGACAAGCGATGCATGAACATTACATTTGACATCTCCTATATGCATCTTGAAAATTTCATGATACATTTTAATAGATATATTTTGCATGCACACTTATGCATTAGTACTACAAGTATGGAAACTTGTTTTGTGTAAATATTTACTTGAGACATTATAAATATTATAAGTATATTTACCTATATTCTATGAGATTTCGATGTTGTATTGGAATGAGAATGGGAAATAGGATTGAAGGTCTTAAGTAGTTGAAGATGGAAAAAAATTTTAGAAGTGTATATTTTTCTTTGTTACAGGATGACATAGCTTAATAAATAGTCGTTATGCTGCCGAAATTTTATTAAAATACCCTATTCATCATTGAGTTCCTTAAATGACTTTTTTATTGAAAAGTTTAGAATTCATGAAAAATTTTCTACTATCTCAGAATCTTCTCGAATTTAGGATACGGATCTAGGATGGTCCTGACAACTAGCATTTGTGTAAATCTCCAACTGCTTTTCAAAATTAGGCAATGCTAACACTAGAGTTTGTGTCATTACCCTTTTTAAATCATCAAAGGTTTTCTTGACATCATTGATCCATTCAAAATTTTCTTTTTTCAACATGATAGTGAGAAGTCTAGTAATCAACCTATAGCTTTTAACAAACCTCCAATAGTATCCTGTCAAACCTAGAAACCCTCTCAAACTCGTCACATCTTTCGGCAAAGGTCAATCTACTATAACCTCAACCTTATGTGAATCTACCTTCACATCAATTCATGAAATTATGTGCCCAAAATATTCCAACTCTTCTTGTACAAAATTACATTTAGATATCTTAATAAAGAAATTATGCTACTCCAAGATTCCCAATGCCAAATCCAGATGTTCTAAAAGTTATTCAAAAGATTTTGATTAAATCAAAATATTATCAAAAAATAAAGATTTGAAGTAAATCAAAATATCATCAAAAAATACTAACTCAAATTTCCTCAAATAGGGCCTAAAAATAGTATTCATAACAGCTTGAAAAATATAAGGTGTCTTATACAAACCAAAAGGCATTATCAGGTATTTGTAGTGCCTTAAATGTGTTTGAAAAGCTATCTTGTGCACATCTTCCTCCTTCACATGAATTTTATAATATCCAGGCCTTAAGTCCAATTTTGTAAAAATAATAGCCCTATGCAACTCATCTAACATCTCATCCACTGTCGAAATCAAACATCTATCCTTTACTGTAGCTTCATTAAGAGCCCTATAAACTATGTAGAATCTCTTAGTCTCATCTTTTTTCCTTACCAATGATATTGGAGATGAAAATGGACTCGTGCACAATGACAAGACCCAAACCAGATTCCCTCTAGTCTAGTATCTGGTGAGTCTCACCTCGCACCCTAACGGACTCCTTTTAAACCCTCTTAAGCGGCTAAAAAAAATCCGTGGAGCGAACCCTAAAATTTGCCCGTTTGCTTTACTTTGAAACTCATGTAATTTCATTATTTAAAACCAATTGGGTTGGTTACAATTTATATTCAATTTGTTGATTTGGAAAGTTAACTAAATTTATGAAAATAACTGTTTTTGTTTATGAAATCGGAAAACCATTTTTAATGAAAATCCGACAGTATAACGACTGCAATTATAAGGTTACCAAATTTCCTGCAAGTAAAATTACACTCCCAATTCATTTCTATTATAAACCAACGTCTTCCACAAACATACATTTCAAAATCAATTCATCACTTCCACAAAACCATAGATATAACTCAACTCTCATGTCATCAAAATATGTACAAGCAATTTACATTACAAAATGTATTAATATGAGATTTCTATATAAGTATCTCAAGATGCAAAGTATCATCCAAATACAACGTATAATATATAATACATCCTCCAAAAGTAGTCCCACCTATAATGGCGTGGAAATTGGTTGCTTGAGTCGTTCATGCAAATACCTAGAAATAGTTATACAATATTATACCTAAAAATAATGTAACCTTGACGCTATCAAGAAATGGAAAAATTTCGACTAACAACTTTTAAACTTGTTTAGTCATGCACAAATTGTGACGAAAATCTTTTCTTTCTAAAAGTACCATGCGTTCCTTCAATTACTAAGTCATGTGGCGATTTTTAACTGACACCAGTCATGACATTATTGAGACTCCTCGACAACTATGAGTGGAATTTTCTGCGTCGCAACGTAGTGAGAGGTTGTCTTTATCTCTAGCGACTACGTGCGGAATTTTCTGCATCGCAACCCGTAGCGTAACTTACTATCTAATCTCGGCAACTATATTGCGGAATTTTCTGCATCGCAATTAGTCACTCAAGAAACTCTCAATTCTAAGGGTCAACGCATGACCTGAAAACATATTTTCTAGTGAATACTATAAGCACAAATAGCTTTTTTCTTAAAAAAAACTTTTAACTCGAGCTTTTAAGCTCAACTTTTCATAAAAGTCATTTTGCTTTCTAAATTCCTTAAACACATATAAATCATTCACAAATACGTTAACAACTATGAAATTAAAATTGAAACATAAATGATCATAGAGTGAATTAGTGATACTCACCTCAAATCCCAACGTGCAAATGAGCTCTAGTGGGCTTCTCTCGCTCCACTTGTTTGCGCTTCACCTACATATCACAAACTTACTCAATTTCCATTAAATTAAACTACTCAAAACTTAGAATCAAAACTTTCAACATAACTAATTCTTTTAACCACCCTTTTGACTAAAACTTTCTCGGCTAAGTTCTAACTCAACCGAAGCTCTAAATGTAAACCCCTAGTCTCGATTTTTAACGTCTTAGTGCTAGAAGTTAGAGTACGAAGTTAGAATAATAAATCTATTCAACAATAATCTAACCAAGGACATTAAAGCATTAATGATCGTATAGGATTATACGATGAAAGTATTAATAAGAAAAAGTTAAGGAAGGGTAAAGTAGTCCTTCCACAAGTGAAAAATAAATCATAAGTGGTAATGTGTATAAGTTCAAAAATAAAAACTAGAGGAATTATTATATAGAGTTAGTGGTCTATTAATAATGTAATTATAATAAAAGGTTGGTTATAGTCAAATACTCAAATAGGACAAGTTTGGCATTCTATAAATTTTTAATGAGTTATATAAATACAACAATTAGAGCACAAATTGACAAAAGAAGAAGCAAATTGCCATGAGATGTAAAAGAAGACAGTGATTCCCGTATGAAGAAGAGAATGAGAGAGAATGATGGTCAAACAAGTCAAAAAAGGGACATAAGTGCCATTTTTATGAAAGTTAAGTATATATATCACACTTAAACCAAATTTTCAGCAAAGAAGAGGGTCTTGGCGTGAAAGAAGAAGAAAATCAGCAGCTATCGTGGAGGAGAAGCAGAACCGAAACCTAGAGAAAAAAAAATATAGACAGCAAGTAAGAAGGAAGAAGAAAGGGACCTTCCATCAACTACCCAATCCTTAAACCCCCTCTCTAGGATCTCTTCCAAGTCCATCTCACTTCTCTAAACAAGAACCAAGTAAGATGTCATCTCCTTTTTTTCTCTACTTGATGAAATTGGAAGTAGTTAAGTTGATGAGAATTATATTGTTGTGGTGTATTGTGTTGGAGGTTTTACACTTAAAATTTGTGTAAAACCCTAAGTGATTGTTGTAGAATCTTAAATGATAAGTTGTTGTAAGTAAATGATAGGTTAGGGTTATAAAAAGGGGCTGTCATACCCTTGGTAAAAGTGGAAACAAAAACTGGTTTCATGCACTCTAAGTATTTGGCAAAAAGCTTGTGAGAGATAGTTTTGTAAAAACTTGAAAGTTTTATTCTAGAATGAGTGTGTGTGTATGTTATGGACATGAAGACTAGTAGAAAACCCCTGAGATTAGATGGTTTTGAACTCAAATTCAAGTATGAATAAGGTTAGAAAAGCTTAGAGAATTGATAGAATTGTCAAAGAGATAGTTTTAGATAATTTGGGAATCCCGAGCTCAAACCATGGGATAGAGACAACTTGTGCAAGTCTGACATATTTGGGGTTGTTCTACACCTCAAATGATGCCTAGGAGTCATAGAAAACCATAGGTTTTGGAACGGATCAATTCTGATAAAAATTGCGCAAGTTATATACAAAATAGGGCTGTTAGAGAGTCGATAAGTGAAATAACTATGTAAATGTAATTTTTATTGTATGGAATGAATTTAGTTGATCATAATTAGGTAAATGAACTCTAGATACGAAAGAAAAACCATTGTCGCTCGTCTGATGAGAAAAAGTGCATCGAAAAGTACCAAAAACGAGGCGTTTTTCTTAGATTTGACATAGTAAATGATAGAATTTTTCGACGAAATTTGACGTGTGACCAGAATGTGAGATAAGAGGACCGTAGGCTGCATCGCATTCTATTTTGGGGTGTCCAATGAGGCTTAAAATTTTGATTTTTCGTTTCGAGCCTCTAAAAATTATACGGACTGCGTGAGGGTGTCCCTAAGGGTCCAAAACTGAAACTTTTGCGAAGAAATCTGAATTAGAGAGTCTCGGTTGAGTTAAAATCAAGTTGAGAAAGTTATAGCATAAAAGAATTGTTAAAAATAGTTAATTGTATTAAAGCTTTGATTGTAGTTACAAGTAGTTCAAGTTAGTGGGAATTGAGTAAGTTTGTAATGTGTAGGTGAGGCGCAAGCGAATGGAGTGAGAGAGGCCCACTAGAGCTCGTTAGCACGCGCGGATCCGAGGTGAGCGTCACTAACTCACTCTATGAACATTTATGTTTCAATTTCAATTTCCTTATTATTAAAACATTTATGAATGGTTTATATGTGTGTTTTTGCACTTGATGAGTTAGTTTTAAAAACCCATGTATATACCTTAAAACCATATGAGATTTAACGCTATGTGACGATGTACAAAATTTCGTCTGTAATCGCTTAGAATAGAGAGAAGTTAGCACTACGCGACGATGCAGAAAATTCCGTTTGTAGTTGCTTAGTTTCCTAGAAAGTATAGCGCTACGTTGCGATGCAGAAAATTCCGTTCGTAGTCGCCTAAAGTTTTAGCACTACAATTGTGATGCAGAAAATTTCGCGTTGTAGTTGCTCAGTTATGAGAGTTATCACCCTACGTGCGATGCAGTAAATTCCGTATCGTAGTGGTTGAGATACAACAGTAGCTTCACGTTGGCGTTAGTTAAAATCGCCCATGATGGATAGAATACTTTAAGGGTATACATGAGGATTTTGGAAGAAAATATTAAGATTTTGAAAGTTTTGAAAAAGAATAAGATTTTAGTTTATTATATTGGTGCATGTGGAATTATATAATTTTGTTGCACTAACTTGTTTATCTGTTGTGTAGCTCATTTATGTTCCATTGAGTGCTATAGTTGGACGGGACGACGACATTTTATTTTACATATATATATATAGGTGGGCGAGTTATGAATTGGCATGTATAAAACATGTATATGGAATTGTATTATATGATGATTATGACATTTCACTTTTTGGAATTGTATAAATGTAAATATATTTGTAAATTTTCATGAGTTTTCATGCATGATGTATATATTCGCTTTCTAGTATGAGTTCATGCATAATGTTGTGAAAATTGTGATGAAAAATGCATGTTTGTGGATAAAGGAAGTTGGGAGGAAATGAATGCATAGTCGAAGTGTGTTTTCTTACAGGTAAAATTTTAGATTTGTTAAAAATGTAGCCGTTATGCTGCCGAAATTTTTACAAAATCGTTTTGAAGTGAAATCGTAAAAAATTTTATCACTCCTAACTATTTTAAAGAAAATCAAATTCTTAAGTTTAAACGAGTAAACCGGCTAAGAAAGTTAGGGGTTCGCTTCTCGGGTTTCTTCAATCCGACGAGTCGGGTTCAAGAAGTCCATTGAAGTACCCAGTAGGATCCTTAAGACGAGAGCCTAGATAAGGTCTGGTTAGGGTCCTGTCACTAAAATTCTGATTTCTTCACAAAAGTTTCGATTATACACCCTTAGGGACACCTTTCCCCCCCCCCCCCCCCCCCCCCCCTCTCAATCCGTATAATTTTTAGAGATCCGGAACAAAAATCGAAAATTTAAGTCTCTTTTGACATCCCAAAACAAAATGTGATGCACAGCTCTGCTCGGGGTTCCGTTTTCTTTTGTTCTTTTTCCTACGGTCCTTTTATCTCACATTCTGGTCACTCATAAAATTTTATCGAAAAATTTTATCGTTTGCTATGTCAAATCCAAGAAAAACGCCTTGTTTTGGGCACTTTTCGATGCACTTTTTCGCATCGAACGAGTGACGATGATTTTTCTTTCGTATCTAAGGTTCTTTTACCTAATTATGATAAACTAAATTCATTCCATGCAATAAAAATTACATTTACATAGTTATTTCACTTAACGACTCTCTAACGACACTATTTTGGGCATAACTTACGCAATTTTTATCGGAATCGTTCCCTTCCAAAACCTATGGTTTTCTATGACTCCTAGACATGATTTGAGGTCTAGAACAACTCCAAATAAGTCAGACTTGTGCAGTTCATCTCTATCCCATTGTTTGACTCAGGATTTTTCAAATTGTCCAAAACTACCGCTTTAACAACTCTATCAATTTTATATGCTTTTCTACCTTAATTATACTTAAATTTGAGTTCAAATTCATCAAAACTCAGAGGTTATCTACTGTCCTTCATAGCCATGACACACACATACCCATTAAAGAGTAGAGCTTTTCCATTTTTACAAAACAATCTCTCACAAACTTTTTATCAAACAACTAGTCTCCTAATGGTATGACTTTTTAGTGTTTTAAACTATGCTTTAAAGATTGTTATCCATGAACCCTAACCTAAGATTTGCACACAAAAACATGCCATCAAGGTTTCTATATCACCTAGTTAGGGTTCTACACTTGTTTGAAAGGTAGAACACCCATCACAACTCACAAAAATCACATCGTTAACAACATACTCATACAACCCCAATTAACACCAAGATTGAGAGAAGAGATGATATCTCACCTTAATCTTGGTTAGGTTTTGTTAGATTAGCTTGAGAACACTCTAGGATGATGAGTTAGGGCTTGAAATTTGAGTGAGATAGCTGTCTTCTTCCTTCCTTGTTCTACCGTGACTGTCCCCTTTGCTTCCTCTCCTTCTCACGTTGACTTCTTTTGTTTTTCTAAGTGTTGGCCGACCACCAACACCACTCCTCTTCTATTTATAATGTCATTTAATTGTTCAATTACCATAATGCCCCCTTTGTTAGTTATTTCATCTTAACTTACTCTTAAATAAATTGTTAAATGTTAATTACTTGTATTCTAATCTATATATCTATACTCTTAATTAAATATTAAACTACGTTGCTACTTGATGATTTATCTTTTATTTATTAAAGACTATTTTATCCTTCTTAATCTGTTCGTCTCATAATGGTCACACACACCTCTTAAAGTTTGTATTTTTCTTGCAATGCCACTCGAAGTTATATTATTGACGAATTTCGTCATCAATCTTCGATTAATTTACTTCTAATGCCATTAAGTTTAGTAAATTAAATGTAGAGGTTTATATTAACTCCATAATCCAGCTTCTAACATTAGGAAGTTAAAAGTCGAGACTAGGGAGTTACACACAACCTAATCAACTTATTATTCAACATCTCTTCCACTTGTCTCTCTATTTGCCCTTTCTGAAAATAAACATACTGATATGGAGGAATATTTACTAGTTTAGACTTATCTTTTAAAGCAATGCAAGGATTAAAAAGCCAAGATGGTGGTAAACTCATAGGCATCTTAAGAACACGCTCGTGCATTTCCACCACCTTACGAACTAACTTGTGTAGCTTCAGTAAATCTTTCTACGACTCTTCATGATTCTCTATTCCTTTGGCTCTAGTTTGATCACTCTCCAAACTTATAATCGCAAAACATTGGGCACCTCATTTGCATAACTTTTCCATCATCTAAACTTCATACAACTTAATCTCTTTGGTTAGCAAATTTGTCCATGAGTGTTTTTAACCTTTCAATTTAAATTCCATGGTCATATATTCAAAATCAGTGACCACTTTACCAATCATTTTCAACCAAGTATTCCTTAAAACCATATCTAATCCAACTAGTGATAAGACATGTAGATCAAAACGATCTTCACCCCCTTCATATTCATATTCATACCATGAATCATTGTCTTGCACTTAAGCTTTTCACCATTAGCCACACTCACATCCAATAGTTTTATTGCAACTTCTTTTAACTTAACCTTGTTAAAGTGTTGGCGTTAACAAAATTATGTAAAAATCTTGAATCTATTAACATGGACACCTCAAACTTCCTTATCAAAGCTATAAGTCTTATTGTAGTAGGTCTCAATGCTCATGATATATCATTAAGTGACAACTCGATCTTGCCAGCACTTTCTCCTTGATTGGTAACTCGACCTCACCATCATCACTAGTCTCCTTCTTATCACTAACGTCGTCATTCTCATGGTCACTCGGTTCTGTTAACACCAATACTTGACCGAATTTACAATGATGATCCTTGCCTTATTTTTCTCCATACCTAAAGCACCAGCCCTTCTTTATTCTTTCTTGCACTTCCTCACGTGAAGATTTCCTAACCTTCTTGGATTTCTCCTATGAACCCCTTTTAGCAACTTTCCTTCCTTTCTAAGGAACTTTATTTTAAGAATTCTTAGGAAATCGACTTCTAATAGTTTCCTTGGATAGCCTCTTCTCTAAATAATACCTATTAGATAAAATTTATGTCATTCTCATAGTTTTAGGTAGCCTCTACAATTGCTTTAACTTAAGCTCCCTAAATAACCATGGTTTTAAACCTTCGATGAATGTGCTAAGCATTGTCTTTTCAAACCATCCTCGCACTATAGTCTGCAACCAATGAAATTATTTAATGTAGTATTGCACCTTACCCTCCTGCTTGAGTTTATCCAACTATCCATGGTGATTGGCAACTAGAGATGGTCCTTACTGATTTAAAAACTTTTGCTCAAACATCATCCATCTCATATGCCTACCATTATCATCATATTGAGCTTTAATCTAAGGCCACCAATTATTAGCCCTACCATCAAAGTACATATAAGCTATCGAAACCCGATCTTCCCTTGCAACATCATAGACCTTGAAATATTGTTGTATTTTATCCAACTACTCGTGCAAATGTCTTTTGTCAAAGTAAGGAAAGTCAACCTTTGGCTTTCTTATTCCTTGATGATTATGCCTACCTCTTTTACTTTCATCCTCAAATTTAGATTCATGAACCCAACAATTTTTATGCCTTTCGACTCTAGGTACTTAGTCATGAAACCTCCTACTAAGTCCTCGTAATTCATCATCCAAATCCTAATTCTTATACATATCAATACCCCATTCTTCATGTTGCCCAATAGCCTAATGATGTGAGCAGCAAACATGACATTAGAGTTGATGGTGCACGTAACAAGGATGCTTGACCCAAGGATGAA
>CM034466.1:85669-114945 GCA_019925255.1 Litchi chinensis | reverse complement strand
TACTGTCACTCTGCAGAATTAAGAGACAGACAGTCGTAGACGTAGGCCAATTATTGCCGAACCACGTAAAAGCTCCGTGTTCCTCGTTTGATCCTCTGTTTCTGTCTTTGTCTTTCTTGGTATTTGTGCTTTCTCACATTGATTGCAGGTATTGGGCATTGATTACTCGTCGACTGAATTCCAACGTCGACAAGTTGTTTATTAAACTTTTAGATTTTAATGTGGACCTTCAGCACGCACAATATGAGGGCTCACAAAGAAAAAAATTGTTAACAAACTTGTTTTATACTCAGCCACTCGATACAACATTATGTGTCAACTAAACCATGTAATACTAAAAATGTAAAAGACTTCAAATTCTTGTACAGTGTTTCCTCAAAAATAATTATCTTAAAGTACTAATTTCATGCAAAGAAACATCAAAACTCCTTATTGTAAATTTTTTCTTTGTTGAACGAATTCATTTTCTTTTACCTATAATCACTACACTACTACTGTTTTCTCCACAAGTCCACCTAAAACACATAACAAATATATAATTACCAAAATAGGTTAAAAGAAAAAAAAAAAGTGCGAGGTTTGGAGCTTAAAATTTCTGAGCACTCATACTCAATACCAACAGCCTCTATCCTTTTGCGCTGCTTCTGGTCACGCTTCAAAATTTTATCCACCAACTTCTTGTGTTCTATCAAAGTTCTATCCTAAAAATCATTGAAAAAGAATGAAATTCTTAGATCTAAAA
Organism: Litchi chinensis; assembly: GCA_019925255.1. Taxonomy (NCBI): domain Eukaryota; kingdom Viridiplantae; phylum Streptophyta; class Magnoliopsida; order Sapindales; family Sapindaceae; genus Litchi; species Litchi chinensis. The sequence goes on along the minus strand of CM034466.1, from coordinate 114,203 downwards.
ATGACTCTTCCAAATTGCATTGGTATGCATAAAAAATGTCAATGTCCACAATGAATAACCTTATTTTGACGCTTGCGTTCTACTTGAACCCAGTCCACTGGCTTGTATCGAGGGTTAAATCCTTTCCATCTAACAACGTACGTAGGAAATGCAGGTAAGTTACAAGGTGCAACAACATAATGGTCAAGGCATTAAATTGTCAAACATCTTTCAAGTGCATTCCAATGATGTTAAAAATAGCACGTATTAGAGATCATAATAATGCATTGAACACACACATCACCTCGATACTAGATTATAGTTAGTTTCATATTACTTCTTATTCTCAGCTAACCTAAATGGCGCTTGCCTAGTGTCACATAGAATACAATATCATCCAGGGTGCTTGGTATAAATTTCCCTTCAATGCCATCATATTAATTACAAATTTAGACAACTTAATTTCCATAGAAAACTATTAAACTGCTTACAGTTTTGGATGAACATTTTCTAGAGGTATAAGACGCACTTGTAGAATGTGTTTAAACAATAGATATCCCTGTATAGTATCAGCCACAACTTCCGCTACCTGCAATCAACAAAAGGTGCATCAGAACAAAGGGACGAACATTATAAGTCTTTGCGCATTAAGTTCTACCAAGTTGAAAACCACCTCCGGATCCTTAAATTCGATAAAGCCAAAGTGCTTTGATTTTCCTGTCTGAAACATCAGATCAATAATGTGAGTAAGCGTGCCGTCAATTATATGATGAACACAACAAAAATACGAAATGTCAACCTCAGACTGTATAGCAAACGCATCACGTATCTAGGCCAATATAGCCGTAATCATATTATTTATATTAAAGCAAGGAAGAGTTGATGAACAATATAACTTGTAGAAAAATCATTCGCTATGTGTACATGATGCAGATGAAACACATCCAATCAAAATTCACAATACACCAGTGGAACATTAGCATATTTGAATATTGATCCAGCATGCATGTATAAGAATGAGTAATTGACATAATAATCTTGTGTTTTTGCTTTTTTATTGCGAGCAATATTGAGCCTCTTGACGAGACCAAATTGGCTAAAGAAAGCTGCGAAAAAAATAAAACAATCAAATTAGCAATCAAAGAACATATTGTTAATTATCCATAAATAAAACATAGAAAAAAGGAGAGAAATAAAAAGAAGAAACCTTGCATTTCCCTCTCATAAAAGCCATTTGGAATCCGACTGATGAGAACCTCCATTGTTCAACTCGGAAGAAGAGAAGAAATGTGCGGTTAACAATTATGAAGGAGAAGTTCCAGAAGCTAGATTATATTTTTTTTATCCTATTTATTTCATGAGATAAATATTATATTTATTTTATAGGATCAAAAAGAAATTAGATTAGCTTTATCTTAAGATAATATTATATTTATCAATTAAATAATAACAATTAGTTTTATTTTATGATAATATTGGATAAATATAATTAGAATTATCTATTAGATAAATCCTAGAAAATTAAGAAATTATGGCTATAAATAGCCAAGTGATTTTCATATTTCATTCATTCAGTTGTAGTTGAGAATTATTAACAAAAGCTCTCAAGTTTTAAAGCAAATTGGTTGTGTCTATTTTCGGCTATTTTGGGCAAGTGTGCTTGGGGTAGCTTGGGCTAGAATTCAAGTCGTGACGGTGATTTGTTTCTAGATTATTTCGGCTTTTTCTTAGAATTCACTCTTGAATTAGCTTAGACTAGGTTGGGTAATTCTGTTATTCAATTCTAGATTTAGGCTTTATTATTGGATCTAAATTTAGGTCCTCAACAATTTGATGCTTTCATTGAGAGTACTTGGTTGCTGAAAATAAGTGTGGTGATGTGGAAACACATGTCTAGGAAAGGTTCTAGCTAGAAAAGACTTGATATTTAACTTTATCTATTGTGACCGACCTCTCTTTTCTAAGAACTTACCTAGTGTATTATTCACAAACTAGTGCACTATTCTAGTATCAGGTAGTTGTATGATGGAACAATGTGAGACATCCAATTCGGTGGGGAATGTGTCAAAAGCCAATCAACAAAGATTGGAGGCATTAAAAGAGGGCCAATCGAAATTGTCAAAGTTGGTGAATGATTTGTCTAATGATCTATTTATGTGCAATTATTAGGTGTTGTTGAAGAAACTTGAAGAGCTAACATTGCAAAGGAATCAAATAAGAATAGTCACCAAGGACAAACTCAATAAGAGCAACCTTAAATTCAACAAGAGGGATTGGGAGCTCATGTTGAGGTGCTGCGGTCACATGTTTCAAGGCATGGAGAAGATTCCACGGTTGGAAAGCATGAAGAGATTGGCTTAGATTTCTATCAAGTAAAGGGTAATCGTCGAGGCGGTTATAGTGAACATGATGTTAGAGGCATTGATGGATTTATGGATGAAAGGGAATAGCCTAAGTGATGCGGAAACCCCAAAATCAAGTCTAAAAACCCCCAAAACCAGATTTGGAGAAAAAACCCAATTCCCAAAATAAGATTCAATTGTGTGAAATTTTGATATGTTGTTGTATTGCAAACAAAAACCAAGACATTCAAGAGTAGAATTGAACACCACAAAGGTTAGATTAACTCTTAATAAGTTGGATAAAAGTTCAATGAAGAACTTAGGAGAAATAGTTTATTATTGTGCAACTCCTATAACTGTTCATAAAGGAGACATAAACACCTATTTATAGTGTTTGTAGTTCACAAAGGAACCCTAAAGATGCCATAATGGGCTTAAATATAAGGCTTACTCATCAAATTTAAATAACAAGCCCAAAACAATGTAAACATAACACCTCATTAATGAAATTACATGCATGGCACATGACATGCATTTTACATAATGGGCTAAAATAAAATAAATTCTAGACTTTAAAATCAGGCCCATATGTGCCAGTCAAGTTGACATATTGGATCGGTCCCTTCACTCCACTTGATGGTCCATCATAGGCCCCCATCGAAGGTCCACCATAAGCCTAATTATGCGCCCTCAGCTCCAAGTCAATAAAATGTTGCACAAAGCCTTGAAATGCCGTTTTTAACCTCTTTGACCTTGCTCTTGTGATTGGTCCATCGGGTATGCTCAATTCATCCTTGGGTCAAGCATCCTTGTTACGTGCACCATCAACTCTAATGTCATGTTTGCTGCTCACATCATTAGGCTATTGGGCAACATGAAGAATGGGGTATTGATATGTATAAGAATTAGGATTTGGATGATGAATTACGAGGACTTAGTAGGAGGTTTCATGACTAAGTACCTAGAGTCGAAAGGCATAAAAATTGTTGGGTTCATGAATCCAAATTTGAGGATGAAAGTAAAAGAGGTAGGCATAATCATCAAGGAATAAGAAAGCCAAAGGTTGACTTTCCTTACTTTGACAAAAGACAAATTTGCATGAGTTGTTGGATAAAATACATACAATATTTCAAGGTCTATGAGGTGTTGCAAGGGAAGATCGGGTTTCGATAGCTTATATGTACTTTGATGGTAGGGCTAATAATTGGTGGCCTTAGATTAAAGCTCAATATGATGATAATGGTAGGCATATGAGATGGATGATGTTTGAGCAAAAGTTTTTAAATCAGTAAGGACCATCGCTAGTTGCCAATCACCATGGATAGTTGGATAAACTCAAGCAGGAGGGTAAGGTGCAATACTACATTAAATAATTTCATTGGTTGCAGACTATAGTGCGAGGATGGTTTGAAAAGACAATGCTTAGCACATTCATCGAAGGTTTAAAACCATGGTTATTTAGGGAGCTTAAGTTAAAGCAATTGTAGAGGCTACCTAAAACTATGAGAATGACATAAATTTTATCTAATAGGTATTATTTAGAGAAGAGGCTATCCAAGGAAACTATTAGAAGTCGATTTCCTAAGAATTCTTAAAATAAAGTTCCTTAGAAAGGAAGGAAAGTTGCTAAAGGGGGTTCATAGGAGAAATCCAAGAAGGTTAGGAAATCTTCACGTGAGGAAGTGCAAGAAAGAATAAAGAAGGGCTTGTGCTTTAGGTATGGAGAAAAATAAGGCAAGGATCATCATTGTAAATTCGGTCAAGTATTGGTGTTAACAGAACCGAGTGACCATGAGAATGACGACGTTAGTGATAAGAAGGAGACTAGTGATGATGGTGAGGTCGAGTTACCAATCAAGGAGAAAGTGCTGGCAAGATCGAGTTGTCACTTAATGATATATCATGAGCATTGAGACCTACTACAATAAGACTTATAGCTTTGATAAGGAAGTTTGAGGTGTCCATGTTAATAGATTCAAGATTTTTACATAATTTTGTTAACGCCAACACTTTAACAAGGTTAAGTTAAAAGAAGTTGCAATAAAACTATTTGATGTGAGTGTGGCTAATGGTGAAAAGCTTAAGTGCAAGACAATGATTCATGGTATGAATATGAATATGAAGGGGGTGAAGATCGTTTTGATCTACATGTCTTATCACTAGTTGGATTAGATATGGTTTTAAGGAATACTTGGTTGAAAAGGATTGGTAAAGTGGTCATTGATTTTGAATATATGACCATGGAATTTAAATTGAAAGGTTAAAAACACTCATGGACAAATTTGCTAACCAAAGAGATTAAGTTGTGTGAAGTTTAGATGATGGAAAAGTTATGCAAATGAGGTGCCCAATGTTTTGCGATTATAAGTTTGGAGAGTGATCAAACTAGAGCCAAAGGAATAGAGAATCATGAAGAGTCGTAGAAAGATTTACTGAAGCTACACAAGTTAGTTCGTAAGGTGGTGGAAATGCACGAGCGTGTTCTTAAGATGCCTATGAGTTTACCACCATCTTGGCTTTTTAATCCTTGCATTGCTTTGAAAGATAAGTCTAAACTAGTAAATATTCCTCCATATCAGTATGTTTATTTTCAGAAAGGGCAAATAGAGAGACAAGTGGAAGAGATGTTGAATAATAAGTTGATTAGGTTGTGTGTAACTCCCTAGTCTCGACTTTTAACTTCCTAATGTTAGAAGCTGGATTATGGAGTTAATATAAACCTCTACATTTAATTTACTAAACTTCATGGCATTAGAAGTAAATTAATCGAAGATTGATGACGAAATTCGTCAATAATATAACTTCGAGTGGCATTGCAATAAAAATACAAACTTTAGGAGGTGTGTGTGACCATTATGAGACGAAAAGATTAAGAAGGATAAAATAGTCTTTAATAAATAAAAGATAAATCATCAAGTAGCAACGTAGTTTAATATTTAATTAAGAGTATAGATATATAGATTAGAATACAAGTAATTAACATTTAACAATTTATTTAAGAGTAAGTTGAGATGAAATAACTAACAAAGGGGGCATTATGGTAATTGAACAATTAAATGACATTATAAATAGAAGAGGAGTGGTGTTGGTGGTCGGCCAACACTTAGAAAAACAAAAGAAGTCAACGTGAGAAGGAGAGGAAGCAAAGGGGACAGTCACGGTAGAACAAGGAAGGAAGAAGACAGCTATCTCACTCAAATTTCAAGCCCTAACTCATCATCCTAGAGTGTTCTCAAGCTAATCTAACAAAACCTAACCAAGATTAAGGTGAGATATCATCTCTTCTCTCAATCTTGGTGTTAATTGGGGTTGTATGAGTATGTTGTTAACTATGTGATTTTTGTGAGTTGTGATGGGTGTTCTACCTTTCAAACAAGTGTAGAACCCTAACTAGGTGATATAGAAACCTTGATGGCATGTTTTTGTGTGCAAATCTTAGGTTAGGGTTCATGGATAACAATCTTTAAAGCATAGTTTAAAACACTAAAAAGTCATACCATTAGGAGACTAGTTGTTTGATAAAAAGTTTGTGAGAGATTGTTTTGTAAAAATGGAAAAGCTCTACTCTTTAATGGGTATGTGTGTGTCATGGCTATGAAGGACAGTAGATAACCTCTGAGTTTTGATGAATTTGAACTCAAATTTAAGTATAATTAAAGGTAGGAAAGCATATAAAATTGATAGAGTTGTTAAAGAGGTAGTTTTGGACAATTTGAAAAATCCCGAGTCAAACAATGGGACAGAGATGACCTGCACAAGTCTGACTTATTTGGGTTGTTCTAGACCTCAAATCATGTCTAGGAGTCATAGAAAACCATAGGTTTTGGAAGGGAACGATTCCGATAAAAATTGCGTAAGTTATGCCCAAAATAGTGTCGTTAGAGAGTCGTTAAGTGAAATAACTATGTAAATGTAATTTTTATTGCATGGAATGAATTTAGTTTATCATAATTAGGTAAAAGAACCTTAGATACGAAAGAAAAATCATCGTCGCTCGTTCGATGCGAAAAAGTGCATCGAAAAGTGCCCAAAAAAGGCGTTTTTCTTGGATTTGACATAGCAAACGATAAAATTTTTCAATGAAATTTTATGAGTGACCAGAATGTGAGATAAAAGGACCGTAGGAAAAAGAACAAAAGAAAACGGAACCCCGAGCAGAGCTGTGCATCACATTTTGTTTTGGGGTGTCAAAAGAGGCTTAAATTTTCGATTTTCGTTCCGGATCTCTAAAAATTATACGGATTGAGAGGGGGGGGGGGGGGGGGGGGGAAAGGTGTCCCTAAGGGTGTATAAATGAAAATTTTGTGAAGAAATCAGAATTTTAGTGACAGGACCCTAACCAGACCTTATCTAGGCTCTCGTCTTAAGGATCCTACTGGGTACTTCAATGGACTTCCTGAACCCGACTCGTCGGATTGAAGAAACCCGAGAAGCGAACCCCTAACTTTCTTAGCCGGTTTACTCGTTTAAACTTAAGAATTTGATTTTCTTTAAAATAGTTAGGAGTGATAAAATTTTTTACGATTTCACTTCAAAACGATTTTGTAAAAATTTCGGCAGCATAACGGCTACATTTTTAACAAATCCAAAATTTTACCTGTAAGAAAACACACTTCGACTATGCATTCATTTCCTCCCAACTTCCTTTATCCACAAACATGCATTTTTCATCACAATTTTCACAACATTATGCATGAACTCATACTAGAAAGCGAATATATACATCATGCATGAAAACTCATGAAAATTTACAAATATATTTACATTTATACAATTCCAAAAAGTGAAATGTCATAATCATCATATAATACAATTCCATATACATGTTTTATACATGCCAATTCATAACTCGCCCACCTATATATATATATGTAAAATAAAATGTCGTCGTCCCGTCCAACTATAGCACTCAATGGAACATAAATGAGCTACACAACAGATAAACAAGTTAGTGCAACAAAATTATATAATTCCACATGCACCAATATAATAAACTAAAATCTTATTCTTTTTCAAAACTTTCAAAATCTTAATATTTTCTTCCAAAATCCCCATGTATACCCTCAAAGTATTCTATCCATCATGGGCGATTTTAACTAACGCCAACGTGAAGCTACTGTTGTATCTCAACCACTACGATACGGAATTTACTGCATCGCACGTAGGGTGATAACTCTCATAACTGAGCAACTACAACGCGAAATTTTCTGCATCACAATTGTAGTGCTAAAACTTTAGGCGACTACGAACGGAATTTTCTGCATCGCAACGTAGCGCTATACTTTCTAGGAAACTAAGCAACTACAAACGGAATTTTCTGCATCGTCGCGTAGTGCTAACTTCTCTCTATTCTGAGCGATTACAGACGAAATTTTCTACATCGTCACATAGCGTTAAATCTCATATGGTTTTAAGGTATATACATGGGTTTTTAAAACTAACTCATCAAGTGCAAAAACACACATATAAACCATTCATAAATGTTTTAATAATAAGGAAATTGAAATTGAAACATAAATGTTCATAGAGTGAGTTAGTGACGCTCACCTCGGATCCGCGCGTGCTAACGAGCTCTAGTGGGCCTCTCTCACTCCACTCGCTTGCGCCTCACCTACACATTACAAACTTACTCAATTCCCACTAACTTGAACTACTTGTAACTACAATCAAAGCTTTAATACAATTAACTATTTTTAACAATTCTTTTACGCTATAACTTTCTCAACTTGATTTTAACTCAATCGAGACTCTCTAATTCAGATTTCTTCGTAAAAGTTTCAGTTTTGGACCCTTAGGGACACCCTCACGCAGTCCGTATAATTTTTAGAGGCTCGAAACGAAAAATCAAAATTTTAAGCCTCATTGGACACCCCAAAATAGAATGCGATGCAGCCTACGGTCCTCTTATCTCACATTCTGGTCACACGTCAAATTTCGTCGAAAAATTCTATCGTTTACTATGTCAAATCTAAGAAAAACGCCTCGTTTTTGGTACTTTTCGATGCACTTTTTCTCATCAGACGAGCGACAATGGTTTTTCTTTCGTATCTAGAGTTCATTTACCTAATTATGATCAACTAAATTCATTCCATACAATAAAAATTACATTTACATAGTTATTTCACTTATCGACTCTCTAACAGCCCTATTTTGTATATAACTTGCGCAATTTTTATCAGAATTGATCCGTTCCAAAACCTATGGTTTTCTATGACTCCTAGGCATCATTTGAGGTGTAGAACAACCCCAAATATGTCAGACTTGCACAAGTTGTCTCTATCCCATGGTTTGAGCTCGGGATTCCCAAATTATCTAAAACTATCTCTTTGACAATTCTATCAATTCTCTAAGCTTTTCTAACCTTATTCATACTTGAATTTGAGTTCAAAACCATCTAATCTCAGGGGTTTTCTACTAGTCTTCATGTCCATAACATACACACACACTCATTCTAGAATAAAACTTTCAAGTTTTTACAAAACTATCTCTCACAAGCTTTTTGCCAAATACTTAGAGTGCATGAAACCAGTTTTTGTTTCCACTTTTACCAAGGGTATGACAGCCCATTTTTATAACCCTAACCTATCATTTACTTACAACAACTTATCATTTAAGATTCTACAACAATCACTTAGGGTTTTACACAAATTTTAAGTGTAAAACCTCCAACACAATACACCACAACAATATAATTCTCATCAACTCAACTACTTCCAATTTCATCAAGTAGAGAAAAAAAGGAGATGACATCTTACTTGGTTCTTGTTTAGAGAAGTGAGATGGACTTGGAAGAGATCCTAGAGAGGGGGTTTAAGGATTGGGTAGTTGATGGAAGGTCCCTTTCTTCTTCCTTCTTACTTGCTGTCTATATTTTTTTTTCTCTAGGTTTCGGTTCTGCTTCTCCTCCACGATAGCTGCTGATTTTCTTCTTCTTTCACGCCAAGACCCTCTTCTTTGCTGAAAATTTGGTTTAAGTGTGATATATATACTTAACTTTCATAAAAATGGCACTTATGTCCCTTTTTTGACTTGTTTGACCATCATTCTCTCTCATTCTCTTCTTCATACGGGAATCACTGTCTTCTTTTACATCTCATGGCAATTTGCTTCTTCTTTTGTCAATTTGTGCTCTAATTGTTGTATTTATATAACTCATTAAAAATTTATAGAATGCCAAACTTGTCCTATTTGAGTATTTGACTATAACCAACCTTTTATTATAATTACATTATTAATAGACCACTAACTCTATATAATAATTCCTCTAGTTTTTATTTTTGAACTTATACACATTACCACTTATGATTTATTTTTCACTTGTGGAAGGACTACTTTACCCTTCCTTAACTTTTTCTTATTAATACTTTCATCGTATAATCCTATACGATCATTAATGCTTTAATGTCCTTGGTTAGATTATTGTTGAATAGATTTATTATTCTAACTTCGTACTCTAACTTCTAGCACTAAGACGTTAAAAATCGAGACTAGGGGTTTACATTTAGAGCTTCGGTTGAGTTAGAACTTAGCCGAGAAAGTTTTAGTCAAAAGGGTGGTTAAAAGAATTAGTTATGTTGAAAGTTTTGATTCTAAGTTTTGAGTAGTTTAATTTAATGGAAATTGAGTAAGTTTGTGATATGTAGGTGAAGCGCAAACAAGTGGAGCAAGAGAAGCCCACTAGAGCTCATTTGCACGTTGGGATTTGAGGTGAGTATCACTAATTCACTCTATGATCATTTATGTTTCAATTTTAATTTCATAGTTGTTAAAGTATTTGTGAATGATTTATATGTGTTTAAGGAATTTAGAAAGCAAAATGACTTTTATGAAAAGTTGAGCTTAAAAGCTCGAGTTAAAAGTTTTTTTTAAGAAAAAAGCTATTTGTGCTTATAGTATTCACTAGAAAATATGTTTTCAGGTCATGCGTTGACCCTTAGAATTGAGAGTTTCTTGAGTGACTAATTGCGATGCAGAAAATTCCGCAATATAGTTGCCGAGATTAGATAGTAAGTTGCGCTACGGGTTGCGATGCAGAAAATTCCGCACGTAGTCGCTAGAGATAAAGACAACCTCTCACTACATTGCGACGCAGAAAATTCCACTCATAGTTGTCGAGGAGTCTCAATAATGTCACGACTGGTGTCAGTTAAAAATCGCCACATGACTTAGTAATTGAAGGAACGCATGGTACTTTTAGAAAGAAAAGATTTTCGTCACAATTTGTGCATGACTAAACAAGTTTAAAAGTTGTTAGTCGAAATTTTTCCATTTCTTGATAGCGTCAAGGTTACATTATTTTTAGGTGTAATATTGTATAACTATTTCTAGGTATTTGCGTGAACGACTCAAGCAACCAATTTCCACGCCATTATAGGTGGGACTACTTTTGGAGGATGTATTATATATTATACGTTGTATTTGGATGATACTTTGCATCTTGAGATACTTATATAGAAATCTCATATTAATACATTTTGTAATGTAAATTGCTTGTACATATTTTGATGACATGAGAGTTGAGTTATATCTATGGTTTTGTGGAAGTGATGAATTGATTTTGAAATGTATGTTTGTGGAAGACGTTGGTTTATAATAGAAATGAATTGGGAGTGTAATTTTACTTGCAGGAAATTTGGTAACCTTATAATTGCAGTCGTTATACTGTCGGATTTTCATTAAAAATGGTTTTCCGATTTCATAAACAAAAACAGTTATTTTCATAAATTTAGTTAACTTTCCAAATCAACAAATTGAATATAAATTGTAACCAACCCAATTGGTTTTAAATAATGAAATTACATGAGTTTCAAAGTAAAGCAAACGGGCAAATTTTAGGGTTCGCTCCACGGATTTTTTTTAGCCGCTTAAGAGGGTTTAAAAGGAGTCCGTTAGGGTGCGAGGTGAGACTCACCAGATACTAGACTAGAGGGAATCTGGTTTGGGTCTTGTCATTGTGCACGAGTCCATTTTCATCTCCAATATCATTGGTAAGGAAAAAAGATGAGACTAAGAGATTCTACATAGTTTATAGGGCTCTTAATGAAGCTACAGTAAAGGATAGATGTTTGATTTCGACAGTGGATGAGATGTTAGATGAGTTGCATAGGGCTATTATTTTTACAAAATTGGACTTAAGGCCTGGATATTATAAAATTCATGTGAAGGAGGAAGATGTGCACAAGATAGCTTTTCAAACACATTTAAGGCACTACAAATACCTGATAATGCCTTTTGGTTTGTATAAGACACCTTATATTTTTCAAGCTGTTATGAATACTATTTTTAGGCCCTATTTGAGGAAATTTGAGTTAGTATTTTTTGATGATATTTTGATTTACTTCAAATCTTTATTTTTTGATAATATTTTGATTTAATCAAAATCTTTTGAATAACTTTTAGAACATCTGGATTTGGCATTGGGAATCTTGGAGTAGCATAATTTCTTTATTAAGATATCTAAATGTAATTTTGTACAAGAAGAGTTGGAATATTTTGGGCACATAATTTCATGAATTGATGTGAAGGTAGATTCACATAAGGATGAGGTTATAGTAGATTGGCCTTTGCCGAAAGATGTGACGAGTTTGAGAGGGTTTCTAGGTTTGACAGGATACTATTGGAGGTTTGTTAAAAGCTATAGGTTGATTACTAGACTTCTCACTATCATGTTGAAAAAAGAAAATTTTGAATGGATCAATGATGTCAAGAAATCCTTTGATGATTTAAAAAGGGTAATGACACAAACTCTAGTGTTAGCATTGCCTAATTTTGAAAAGCAGTTGGAGATTTACACAAATGCTAGTTGTCAGGACCATCCTAGATCCGTATCCTGAATTCGAGAAGATTCTGAGATAGTAGAAAATTTTTCATGAATTCTAAACTTTTCAATAAAAAAGTCATTTAAGGAACTCAATGATGAATAGGGTATTTTAATAAAATTTCGGCAGCATAACGACTATTTATTAAGCTATGTCATCCTGTAACAAAGAAAAATATACACTTCTAAAATTTTTTTCCATCTTCAACTACTTAAGACCTTCAATCCTATTTCCCATTCTCATTCCAATACAACATCGAAATCTCATAGAATATAGGTAAATATACTTATAATATTTATAATGTCTCAAGTAAATATTTACACAAAACAAGTTTCCATACTTGTAGTACTAATGCATAAGTGTGCATGCAAAATATATCTATTAAAATGTATCATGAAATTTTCAAGATGCATATAGGAGATGTCAAATGTAATGTTCATGCATCGCTTGTCCGAGTGGCCCACCTTATTTCCTATTCTCATACCTCCTTAATGACCTAACGGATTATTGGAAAATAGTTTTAAAATTTAAACAGGTGAGCATGAATGCCCAATGAGTGGATAAAAATTTTCGAAAACCAAGTGAATCCTTTAGGATATAAGTAACATACTATAAAATATATAGAGATGTGAAAACTAAATAAGTTAAACTTATCACTAAAGCTTTATTTATAAGATTTTATCTTGTATTTGTAACAATACATTTGAATAGCTTTATCTAAATAAGGTTTAAATATAAATTTCACACCAAATCTGTACCCGAAAAACTCTGTCATACTTTGTGGAGATACTCAACACACATGTAGAGGGCGGGGGATAACCTTTGTCATCCACATGCTAGGCAACTCTATGACTCTCTCCCAAGTCCCAAAGACTCATTTCTTTGATCTCTACACTAGCATATGTTAGGCTAATCTTTGGGGTCTTACTCACAAGATGCATTATGATCGTTAGAGAGAAAGGTATTCTTTGGTGTTCTAAAACATTGTCATTTCTTTTTCTTATCTCTAATCTCTTTTGAAATACTCTTGCAAGTAAAGTTTCAATTTCTTATGGTAAAATCTTCCATACTAAAATTAAATTTCCAACCCAATCTTATCTATGTAAATATACATATACCAAAGCAAACTCTTTCCATTGCAACTTATAAACATAATGCTAACTTTCATAATTCAAAACAAGTTCACAAAACATATAATATAGTTTACTTTATCAATGTATACAACTCATTTTAGAATTAATGAAAAATATAATTTCACAATCTAATCAATATTCTTTGAAATAACCAAAATAGCAAGCTTAGTAGTTTCATGAAATACTCAAAATGACATAGTTTTTATTTCACTAGTCACTTGAAAATCTCAAACATAACCTTAATTTCATAGGTTACAAAATATGCTTAATGGTTTCAAGAAAAAACCATACTTTATGTACTAAAAATTATGCCTTAAAATTTTGGAAATACAAATCTAAGGTTTATGATTTCTAAACATATTTTAAAGTTTCCAACAACACACTAAAATTGTATTTCTCATGCAATCTTCATACTAATCACAATCTATATATATATTTTTTCAATTCTTAAAACACACATCAAAATTCTTAAAACATACTTAAAATTTCTAATATATACTTCAAATCTCTTAAAGCATAACATAACATATATTTAAACCACAAAAAGTAAGAAAACTTAAACTATAATAAAAATTATTTTCATAAAACAAGTTAAAAGAAATTTCACTCACTAGTTCACTTCCTAGGCTTATGGAATCCCACTTAAGCTTGCTTTTTTCTTGTGCCTTTGCTCACTTAAAACAACACCAAACTTATTTAGGGTTTGTAAAAACTAGATCATGAAAATTGAAACTAAATTGAAACTAATCTCACACCAAAACCCTTAGCCAAGCTTCCTTTATTTCCTTTTCTTCTCCTTATTTCCTTCTTCTTGTTGTTGATTTTTATTTCTTCTATATAAGGGTGCAGTTCGGCCAGCTTCAATAGAATGGAAGAATGGTTTTTGTTTCACAAAAGAATCACTTATATATAGAATTTCATGTATGGCCATAACTAATACACTTAACCCCTCTCTTGACCACTCATTTTTATAAAAATCTAACCACTTATTTTGTTGCAATTCCAAATTTGCTCTCTCTATAACTTTTCATTTCCATCTTGTCCCTTCTAGAATTCTCTTCTTTTCTCATCTATTGGCCTTCACAAATCCTAAAATTCCATATTTCTCCTCTTTTGTGTATTGGACAATTCTACCCTTCTAACTTTTTCCTTTTTACATTTTTATCATTTGATGGATGTGTTTAAAAAGTTAATTGGGTACCTTTAGGGAGCACTTTGGGCCTTACTTTCTAGTTGGGCTCACACTAAATTTACTTCCTTATTGTGCTTTCTAAAAAAATTTTCTAAGTAAACCATTTTTACATTTTTATTTACACCCCATCTAATTCCATAAAAAATATATATATTTATTCTATTTAGACTTTAAACCAATTCGGATTCAGGGTTTTACACTAGTGGAGATGGCAGTGGTGTGGTATTAGTGTAAGAAGTTAGGCCATTGGCATTCATGTCCAAGGCTTTGAGTCCAATGAATAAGGCTTAGAGTACGTAGGCAAGAGAAATGTTGGTAGTAGTGCATGCTATAAAAATATGAAAGCTTTATTTGTTAGGACAAAAGTTTGTTATTGTTATTGATCAACAAGCTTTAAGGTATTTATTGTAGCAGAAGATTGTTACACCTGAACAATAGAAGTTTATGGTTAAGTTTCTGGGTTTTAAGTACGATATCGTTTATCGACCTGGGAAAGAAAATAAGCTAACTTATGCCTTGTCAAGAAAAGAGGGTAGTTCGATATTGTGGAAGTGTATGGAAAGAATGATTGCGAATTAATGACATTTAGTAGTACTAAGTGGTGAATTTGGGACAAAATTAAGGAAGCTATTAAGCTTAATGTTCAGGCTCAAGAGTTTTGTTAGAGGCTTGAAAATACAGAAGATGGTGTTGAAAGGTACAAGTTGAAAGATAGGTTACTTTATTATAAGTCCTATGTATATGTACCTAACGTACTTGGATTGAGAAAGGAAATTCTTGTTCACTTTCACAACTGTAAAAAAGGAAATCACTCTGGATGGTTATGTACCTATGTAAGGATTAAATATTTATTTAATTGAAAAAGACTCAAGAATGACATGAAGACTTCAGTGACTGGATGTGACATATGTCAGAAGGTGAAGTATAATCAAGGGTGACCTATAGGATTGTTACAGCCATTGCCTATACTGAAAAGGATGTAAGAGGATTTAACTATGGATTTCGTGGAAGGGTTGCCTAGTATTGGTGGTTAAGAGTCGATTTTAGTTATGGTGGATTGATTAAGCGAAAGTACTTATTTCATTCCTTTAAAGCATCCATTTATGGCAAGTAAAAGGATTGTGACGAATAGGGTTTAGTTATTTATAAGCCCATTTTGGCAAGAACTTCTTACTCTGTAAGGAAGTAAGTTGAAGGTGAGTTCTTCATATCCTCCGCAAATTGATGGTCAAATAGAGGTGGTGAACAGGACACTAGAGCAGTACTTGCATTGTTATTTTCACGATGAACAAAAGTGGTGGAATGAGTTTATTCCTTGGGCTGTGAATTGGTATAATACTACTCATTATGCTATTATCAATAGAAGTCCATTTGAGGTGATTTATGGGAGATCACCACCGGTATTAAGTGCTTATGGCAGAGGTATGACATGAAATGAAGAGGTTGAGAAAGAGTTGATGGCTTAAGATGAGGTGCTAGTAAAGGACAAGAGGGAGCTCTAAAAAGCTCAAGCGAAAGTGAAGAAATACTATGATCAAGGAAGACGAGAAATGAATTTTGAATCGGGGGAGTATTGTACCTCTAACTATAGCCTTATCGACAGAAGTTTTTAAAGAAGAAATTTAATGTGAAGTTATCTCAGAGGTTCTATGGGCCATTTAAAGCAATAGAGCAGATTGGAGAAGTTGCTTATAGGTTGGATCTTCTGGCTAATTTCAGGTTACATCTAGTGTTTCATGTGTTTGTATTCAAGAAGAGAGTTGGGGATCCTAATTTGATTGTAAGTGAGTTATTGTCGTTCGATAATGAAGGCAAAGTGTTGTTGCAATCGAAAGAAGCTCTTTGATACCGAAACTGAATAAAGGGTTGTGGAAAGATTAGAATTTGGTAAATGTTGATTCAATGGAAATGAGTGCCGATAGAAGAAGTTTCATGGGAAGATTATAATGAAATTGCGGACAGTTTCCAAAGCTATCCTTAAGGGTATTCTTGAAAAACGGGAGAATGATGAGAACCTCCATCTTTCGACCCAGAAGAAGAGAAAAAGTATGTGGTTAGCAATGTGAAATGCTTGAAGGCGAAGTTCTAGAAGCTAGATTAGATTTTTTTTTTTTTATCCTATTTATTTCATGAGATAGATATTTTATTTATTATGAGATAAATACTATATTTATTTTATATGATAAAATAGGAATTAGACTAGCTTTATCTTAAGATAATATTATGTTTATCAATTAGATAATTACGATTAGTTTTATCTTTTGATAGTATCGGATAAATATGATTAGAATTATCTATTAGATAAATTCTAGAAAATTAGAAAATTTGGTTACAAATAGTCAAGTGATTTTTATATTTCATTCATTTAGTTGTAGTTGAAAATTATTAATAAAAACTCACAAGTTTTGGAGTAAATTGGTTGTGTCTGTTTTTGGCTATTCTAGGCCAACGTGCTTAGGATCGTTTGAGCTAGAATTCGAGTCACAAGGATGATTTATTTCTAAATTATTTCGGCTTTTTCCTAGAATTCGCTCTGAGATTAGCTTGGATTAGGTTGGATAATTTTGTTATTCAATTCTAAATTTAGACTTATTGTTAGATCTAGATTTAGGTCCTTAATACCAACCAATATACAAAATTGTAGATAAGCGGTGGTGGTTGTTTTCGCTCGGAGGCCGGCCCACCTTCTAGTAAGAAAAAAAGCAAACATAAAGAGGCATACATAAGT
This sequence comes from Litchi chinensis, assembly GCA_019925255.1. NCBI lineage: Eukaryota > Viridiplantae > Streptophyta > Magnoliopsida > Sapindales > Sapindaceae > Litchi > Litchi chinensis. The sequence continues at coordinate 97,011 of CM034466.1, read as the reverse complement.
AGAGGTAATGAGATCTGAGTTACTAAGAAATCAGGGACTTGGCTTTTGTTAGATGAAGCTTTCTTCAAGTTCTTATTGAATGCTTGCTTTTGCTTCATCCTCATGTTTTCACTCACAATCACAATAATAACTTAAAAGAAACCCTACAACCATGCAAGAAGGAAGTGACTTTTGTTGCTTTATTAGGCTTTGGGTAGCCTAACTATGAATCTGGGTTTAAACTTGATACGGACTTGCATACACCCTCTTTTTGAGTGACAATATTTCCACCACTTTAAAATCACATGTACACCTCTTCATTTTTGCATTTTTAATTAAATCTAAATATAATTAATTATATTACCTTTAAATTAAATTATTAACATTTTAATTAAAATTTGATACTGTTATTATTATAATTAAATTTGAACACTCCAACCTTAAATCTAAATATAAAAAAGTTTGTTTGTTTTGATAAAGGGTAGTAAAAGATTAGAGCTTTTTGTTGTGTTTTTAGAAGTTTTATAAATAATGAAAATGAGAGTTCAGATTTGAAGGGCTTTGAGTACTCCAACCATAAATCTCATTAAACTTTTTTTTTTGTTTTTGTTTTTTGTTTTTTGTTATTTTTTTGTTTTTTTTTGTTTTTTTTTTTTTGTTTTTTTTTTTTATTAAAGCTTAGCTTGAGTAAAAATTAAGGGTTTTAGTTTTGTTTGATAGTTTTATATAAAACAGAGAAGCCATGAACTTGAGAGAGAAAATAAGATGGAGCAACTATGAATATAAACGGAGCATCAAAGCAAGTATTAAAAAATAGAAAGTTTGATTTTTTTTTTTTTAACGTTTTAGTTTAATTACCATTATAATTATTTACCTATAATATTTAAAAGATGAATAAATGAATAGATATAGTTGGTAATACATAGAGTGTACTTATAAAATATGAATTTTTAAAAATCTTAATGATATGTAAATACAAAAAAGGGTATATATAGAGTTTTTATGGGGTGAAAATATCGCCAATCCCTTTTTTTTTTTTTTAAGTCTCCAAACTCAAGAAATTTATTAAATAATGTTAACACATATTAAAATATAGAAATGATGAATGCATGGAGATCTAGCTCCATAAAAACATCTCAAACTTCTTGGAGATGTAACAAGGAGATTATTGAAAGAAGAAGAAAAAAAAAATAGATGACTAGAGAAGATGAGTATATGGAGATTCAGCTCCATGAAAACATATAAGCTTCATGGAGATTCATTAGTAGGGGTGAGCATTTGTCGGTTCAAATAGGGTTGGAAATCTTCCAATCTAATATAAATCAAGTTGAATATTTTTCAACCCAACCCAATATTAGTTGTGTTGGATTAGGTTAGATTGATCAGCTTAGATATTAGTTAAAATATTGAAAAAGTTTATAATAACTACAAATAACATTCATAATATTACATTATCATATATAAATTCAAACATTTCAAATAACAGTTACAAATAAAGGTTCAATTCATATAGCAAATACAAATTAAGATTCAATCCATAAAATGATTATAAATAAAAGTTTAACTCATTAAATGATTATGAAAGTTCTTATCTAAGAACAATGAGAAAACCCAACTATAAGTTTGTTTAATTTAATGTTAAATAGTATTTTGGATAAAAACGAAATCACAATTCCATAGGATATTTTGGGTATTTATTTTAATGTCAGACGGTATTTCGGATAAAAATGAAACCATATAGTGAAAAAAAAATATATATATATATATATATTGTTATGTGTATTTTCCGGACCCACTAAATGGGCTAGTAAAAGTCCAACTTAGGCCCAATAAAGTCAAACCAATTAAGGCCCATCAGACAAGGCCCATATTTCAACTCCAAGTCCAGCGAGCTCCACAGCTCGCCCAGCAATCTTCTCAGCTCGCAGTAACGAGCTCGTCTCACAGCAAGGTTATAGTTCGCTATACGCATAGCTCGCCATACGTTTATCAGCGAGATCCAGCTCGAGGTCATTATATACAATGAGTAAACAGCTCGTTCAGAGGGCAATTAATGCAGTATCTTCCAGAACAGGCAGTTACCTAATCTGATCGTGATTCTCTCTCCAGAAACGGAAGTTAATTCAAATTCAAACTCAATCAACATTATCTCGGATTTTAAGGAGCAGTTTCCTAATTTTATTCAAATAGATTAGGAAGTGTAATTAATTCATGATTCTCTTCCTATTTTGTTGTTTCCTAAATTGTAACGATACTTCCCCTATAAATAAGGGTTAAAATCATTGTAACAGGACAATTGAATATCATACTGTCACTCTGCAGAAGTTAAGAGAGACAGCCGTGGACGTAGGCACACTTGCTGAACCACGTTAAAAATCCTTTGTCTTTTTGTTTGGTTCTTGGTTCTTTATTGTTTTCTCTTGATTTTTGTGTTTTCTCACATTGATTGCAGATATTGGGCATTGAATACTCGTCGACTGAATTTCAACGTCGACATTTTGGCACTAGAAGGAGGGCCCAAACTGTAATATTTTTCATCTCAATTCGTTGATTTTTGACAACATGGCAAGAACCAGACAAACCAAGTATGTGGGCTCACAAGCTGACCAGGCAGAAGGCCAGCCCAGTCACCATCAACATGATGCACAGCAGGTGGAAGGTGCACTCGTGCATGTAGTAGAAACGTCGTATGGTCAGGTAGCTGGTGCCGCAGCAAACATACCGCCTTTGCCTCCACGTCAACCAGTTCCAATCGCCCCAACAGTGGATGGGCAACAGGTGTGGTATCAAAGGCAAGAGATGCTGGAGAATACGGTCAAACAGCTCACAGAGGCCGTCAATATGTTGGTGCAGGCTCAAGTACAGAACGTACCTAGGGTTGAGATTCAAGCACCAAGGCAAGTGCCCCAACAGCATGAAGTGATGCAGGTGCCCGAACGGCCAACAAGGGAAGTACCACGAGTTGCAGGTTCAGCTCGTTCCTCCAATGCGTGTTCTAGAGCTGGACACCCTGTCCGCGAAGAAAGGGAGGTCGCGCGCCCAGCTAGCCTGGTGGTAAGATCGAGCCAAGATGGACGCCAACGAGCAGAGGTTGGGCACGATAGAGTCAGAGCTGCAGCTCGGAATGATGATGAGGTGAATAAGCGATATGCGGGGTCCCATCAGCCTGGGGGTTGGCTTGAAGAGCACGAGAGATATGACCCAGAGCACCCTTCTCCAAGTCGCGACCATAGGAGGAGGTACGAGCTCCGAGATCCACAAGTAGAGGAGCTCCTCTAGAGGGTCCAACAGCTAGAAGCGCGACCTGGAGCCCTAAAGCAGCGTGGGCCCTACGGGGGAAAGGACCCCATTCACAAGGGAAATTGAGACGCAGCCTCTCCCTCCGAGGTTTAAAATGCCGAACATTCAACAGTACAATGGGGACAGTGACCCATATGACCATCTCGATACTTACAACGTTCAAATGGATCTGTAGACATAGAATCCTATGGTGAAGTGATGTGTATTCTCAGCCATTTTAGGGGAGATTTCGAGAACATGGTTCAAGAATCTCCCAGCTCGCAATGTTGGTAGTTGGGAGGAGTGCCAGCAAAAGTCCGTTGGTCAGTACAGGGCACTAAGAAGACAGCTCGCTCCATCCTGCCACCTAGCTACTAGCTTCCAGCGTCAGGGTGAGTCGTTGAAAGAATATATCACCAGGTTCAGATGCGAGTTCGCGAATGTTGAGAATCCATCAGATGAGAGCATATTGACAGCGATCTCAGCTGGGTTGCGAAAGGATAGGAAACTGTACGAAAACGTCTACAAGTCCCCAGTGAAGGACCTGGGAGAGTTCTACGAGCGAGCTGCGAAGGAGATTAAGTGGGAAGAGACCTTCGGCCCAAAGAAGCAAAATCAGAAGAATGAAGCGGGCAGTTCCAGCCACCCAAAAAGGAGAAACAATGGCAGGAACGAAGAAGGAAGAAATAGTGGCTCAAGCCATCAGATCGCTAAGAAGGCGAGGAGAGAGCCAAGGTATGAGCGACCTCAACGTCAAGGTCGTTATGAAGGATACAGCGTCCTGACGGCTTCACCAGACAGGATTTACGCTGCAAGAGGAACAAGGAAGATTTTTGGAGGCCCAATCCTTTAAGGGCTCCTGTTCAGCAAAGGGATCGGAGCAAGTTTTGTGTCTATCATAATGAGGTCGGGCACAATACTTCGAATTGTTGGGCGTTGAAGGACGTCATTGAGAAATTGATCAGGAGAGGTCGCTTGAGAGACTATGTGGCAAAACCTGCTGACTCGCGACCTCATCAAGAACGACCTCATCAGCAGCCAGCACAGCAACAGCCTTATCACCATTTCACACTCTGGGCCATCAATGCATCTTAAAAGGGGAGCTGAAAACCCCTTCTTGTATAGCGCATCATCATAGATGCAATATCTGGCTGCTCTAGCTCGCAGACGATGTGCTTCCAGCTTGTTACTTGGCAGTTTTCCATCTTGCAGATATCTTATAATTAGACCCATCCAGGAATTGGGTTGCATAGTGATGGCCATCATCAGATTTTTTTCTTCCATACTCGGAGCTGGTAGGAACTCTACTGGGATTTCCCCCAAAAAGTCTGCATCTCGAGTGGTCGCCAGCAAGCTAATGCATCTGCATGCGAGTTCTGAGCTCGTGGGATCTGCTTCACCTCGTATTTCTGAAATGCACCTAGCAACTCATGAACTTTCTAGAGGTAAAGGGCCATCTTTGGTCCCTTAGTTTGATACTCTCCTAATATATGATAGACAACGAGATGCGAATCGCTGAAGATTTTCAAACGCTCAGCTCGCATTTCCTTAGCCAAACGCAAACCTACGAGCACTGCTTCGTATTCAGCTTCATTGTTTGTTGCCTGGAAGCCAAACCTTAAAGCACAAAGGATCTTGTGGCCTTCAAGACTAATCAAAAGAATCCTAGCTCCAGCCCTCTGCTCGCTGGATGACCCGTCAACATAAAGCTCCCAAGATGGACCTTCAGAAGATTCAGCTTTATCATCCACAGGTCTTGTAAACTCCGCAATGAAATCTGCCAGAGCTTGAGCTTTGATAGCCGTCCTTGGCTTAAACTGGATATCGAACTGTGCGAGCTCAACTGCCCATTTCAACAAACGACCTGAGGTGTCTGCTTTCTGCAGAACTTGCTTTAATGGATACTGGGTGAGAACTTCGATTGTATGAGCTTGAAAATAAGGTCACAGCTTTCTTGATGCGATTACCAGGCAATAAGCGAGCTTCTCCATCTATGAGTACCTGGTTTCAGCATCTTGCAGCCTTTTACTTACATAGTACACTGGAAGCTGCGTCTTTTCTTCTTCCCTCACCAGTGCAGCACTTAGAGCTTGCTGGGACACCCCTAAGTACAGAATCAGTTTTTCTCCTTCTTTGGGTTTAGAAAGGAATGGAGCTCGCCCCATGTATTCTTTCAACTACTGGAAGGCAACTTCACACTGTTTTGTCCACTCGAAGCTTTTGGCCTTCTTCAAAATATCAAAGAAAGGGATGCACTTATCTGTAGCTTTCGAGATGAACCTGCTTAGTGCCGCGACCTGGCCATTAAGGCTCTGCACATCTTTCACCCTAGTAGGCGATCTCATGTCGATCAGTGCTTTGATCTTCTCAGGATTGGCTTTAATACCTCTACTATTGACCATGAAGCCCAGAAACTTCCCAGAAGCTACTCCAAATGCACACTTGTGCGGATTCAATTTCATCTGATAGCTCCTCAGAATCTGAAACATTTCCTCTAGGTCGCGCACATGATCACCCACCTGCTTGGATTTTACTAGCATGTCATCAACATAGACCTCCATGGTCTTTCCAATCTGCTCTTCAAACATCATGTTTACCAAGCGTTGGTAGGTCGCTCCTGTATTTTTCAGACCGAAGGGCATCACCTTATACTATCATCCTCGATCTGTCATAAATGAGGTATGTTCTTCGTCCTCGGGGTTCATCGAGATCTAGTTATAACCCGAGTATGCATCCATAAAACTCAAGAGCTCGTGGCCAGCAGTCGCATCCACGAGCTGGTCTATCCTCGGCAAGGGAAAACTATCTTTGGGGCACGCCTTGTTTAGATCAGTGAAGTCGATGCATGTCCTCCACTTCCCATTCTTCTTCTTCACCAGAACCGGGATGGCGACCCAGGTCGGGTAGTAAGCTACTCGACTTGTTTGCCAGCAGCTTGTCTACCTCTTCCTTCAACGCAAGATAGCGCTCCCCTGTCATTGCTCTTCTCTTTTGGTGAACTGGTTTGTAGTGAGGATCAATGTTCAACCTGTGCGACATCACTTTGGGATCTATCCCTACCATGTCCTCATGATTCCACACAAACACATCCAAGTTCGCCTTCAGGAAGTCAGCGAGCTGGGTTCTCAGTTCTGGAATTAATCTTCTTCCCAACTTCAAGCACCTTTCTGGATCTGCCTCACTGACTTATACAACTTCCAACTCTTCTACTGGCCCTGTAGCTCGATCTGCATCTACCTCGTGAGGGTCCAGGTTGTGACTGACTCCCTTCTCAGTCATAGCTCGTGGCTCGCCCCCTGAGACCACGTTCACTTTCTTTCCTCTTACGCCCATCTTCACAACATCTTCATAGTAGCGTCTTGCTAAGTGTTGCTTTCCCCGAACACACCCAATGCCATTAGGGGTTGGAAATTTTACCGTGAGGGTCCTGGTTGAAGTAACTGCATCCAAGTTGTTCAAAGAAGGCCTTCCCAGGACCACATTGTATGCTGATGGGCAGTCAATAATCAAGAAATCTTTCAACACAGTTGCCTGACGACCTGCTTCCCCAAACGTGAGTGGCAGCTTAATCTGGCCCACTGGCACAACAGCATCTCCAGTGAAACCGAATAGAGGCTCTGGGGATGGTCTCAATCTCTCTGCTCCTAACCCCATTTGATCATAACAGTTTCTGTACATCACATTCACCGAGCTCTCAGTATCTATCATGATGTGCCGCACTTCCATGTTGTTAATCTTGGCTCGAATAACCAGTGCATCATTATGAGGCCAGATCACACCTCTAACATCTTCATTAGTGAATACAATCTCGTCCGAGGTCGTCTTTGCCCTTTTTGCAGGTCCATCCAACCTGCTGACCTGGAAAGTATGATTCGCCTCTCGGACGTATTTCTCATGTGATCTGTTAGAAGCACCTGCGATATGGAGGCCTCCTTGAATTGTAAAAATCGTTCTTACCGCAGGCTCATGCTCTAGCTCGGGAGCTCGCTGGGGTTGTTGCTGTGCTAGCTGCTGATGAGGTCGTTCTTGATGAGGTCGCGAGTCAGCAGGTCTTGCCACATATTCTTTCAAACGACCTCTCCTGATCAATTTCTCAATGGCATCCTTTAACGCCCAACAATCTGAAGTATTGTGCCCGACCTCGTTATGATAGGCACAAAACTTACTCCGATCTCTGTGCTGAACTGAAGCCCTTAGAGGAATGGGCCTTCCAAAATCTTCTCTGTTCCTCTCTGCTGCGAAAATCATGTCTGGTGAAACCGTCAGGACATTATACCCTTCCTGACGATCCAGATGTCGAGGTCGCTCGTACCTTGGCTCTCTCCTCGCCTTCTTAGCGATCTGATGGTTTGAGCCACTATTTCTTCCTTTTTCGTTCTTGCCATTGTTTCTCCTTTTGGCTGGCTGGAACTGCCCGCTTCATTCTTCTGATTTTGCTTCTTCGAGCTGAAGGTCTCTTCCCACCTGATCTCCTTCGCAGCTCGCTCGTAGAACTCTCCCAGATCCTTGACTGGGGATTTATAAATACTCTCATACAGTTTTCCATCCTTGCGCAACCCAGTTGAGATCGCTGTCAATATACTTTCATCTTATGGATGCTCAACATTCACGACCTCGCATCTAAACCTGGTGATATACTCCTTCAAAGACTCACCTTGACGCTGGAATATGGTAGCTAGGTGGCAGGATGGAGCGAGCTACCTTCTTAATGCCCTGTACTAACCAACGAACTTCTGTTGACATTGCTCCTAACTACCTATGCTGCGAGCTAGGAGATTCTTGAACCATGTTCTCGGAATGTCCCCCAAAGTGGCTGGGAATACACGACACTTCACCATAGGATTATCTGTCTGCAGATCCATCTGAACGTTGTAAGCGTCGAGATGGTCATATGGGTCACTGTCCCCATTGTATTGCTGAATATTCGGCATCTTGAACCTCGGCGGGAGAGGCTGTGTCTCAATCTCCCTTGTGAATGGGGTCCTTTCTCCGTAGTACCCACGCTGCTCTGGGGCTCTAGGTCGCGCTTCTAGCTACTGGACCCTTTGGAGGAGCTCCTCTACCTGTGGATTTCAGAGCTCGTATCTCCTCATGTGGTCATGACTAGGGGCAGGGTGCTCTGGATCATACCTTTCGTCCTCTTCGAACAAACCTTCAGGCTGATGGGATCTTGCTTGTCTGTGTCATCATCAACCCGCCGAGCTGCAGCTCTGACTCTATCGCCCCCAACCTCTGCTCGTTGGTTTCCACCTTGGCTCAATCTTACTACCAGGCTAGCTGAGCGCGCGACCTCCCTTTCTTCATGGACAGGGTGTCCTCCAGCTCTAGAACGCCCATTAGAGGAACGAGCTGAGTCTGCAGGTCGTAGGATTTCCCTTGCCAGCCTTTCGGGTACTTGCATCACTTCATGCTGCTGGGGCACGTGCCTTGGTGCCTGAACCTCAACCCTAGGTACGTTCTGAACCTGAGCCTGCACCAACATGTTGACGGCCTTTGTGAGCTGTCTGACCGTGTCCTCCAGCGCCTCTTGCCTCTGATACCACACCTGTTGCCCATCAACTACTGGGATGATTGGAACTGGTTGACGGGGAGGCAAAGGCGGTATGTTTGCTGCAGCACCGGCTACCTGACCATACGATGTTCCTGCTGCATGTAATGGTGCACCTTCCACCTGCTGCGCATCATGTTGATGGTGACTGGGCTGACTCTCTGCCTGGTCAGCCTGTGAGCCCACATACTTGGTTTGTCTGGTTTTTGCCATATTATCAGAAATCGATGAATTGATATGAGAAAGATTGCAGTTTGGGCCCTTCCTCTAGCGCCAAAATGTCGACGTTGAAATTCAGTCGACGAGTATTCAATGCCCAATACCTGCAATCAATGTGAGAAAACACAGAAATCGAGAGAAAGCAATAAAGAACCAAAAACCAAACAAGAAGACAAAGGATTTTTAACATAGTTCAGCAAGTGTGCCTACGTCCACGGCTGTCTCTCTTAAATTCTGCAGAGTGACAGTATGATATTCAATGTGTCGTTTACAATGATTTTAACCCCTATTTATAGGGAAAGTATCGTTATAATTTAGGAAGCAACAAAATAGGAAGAGAATCATGAATTAATTACACTTCCTAATCTGTTTGAATAAACTCATGAAACTGCTCCATAAAATCCGAGATAACGTTGACTGAGTTTAAATTTGAATTAACTTCCATATCTGGAGAGAGAATCATTATTTGATTAGGTAACTGTCTGTTTTGGAAGATATTGCATTAATTGTGCTCTGGGCGAACTGCCGTTTATGGCAACCTCGAGCTGGACCTCCTCATTCAGTGAATAGCGAGCTATGTGTATGGTGAATTATGGAACGAGCTACGACCTGGCTGTGGGACGAGCTTGTTGCTACGAGCTGTGGAGCTCGCTGGGTTTTAAGTTGAAATATGGGCCTTATTTGATGGGCCTTGATTGGGTTGACTTTATGGCCTTCTATTGGGCCTAAGTTGAGCTTTTACCAGCCCATTTAATGAGTCTAGAAAATATATATAACAGGGTACAAAATCAATTTGATGTTCTATCCCTCGAATTGGTGGTAAACCGTGTGGTGTTTCCTCAGAAAAGACATCCTCATAAGCCTGCAAAAGAGAAATAACAGAACTAGGCAAAGCGGGGTCAAGCTCGTTAGTGTTTAAAAATGCCTCTTTATACAAAAGCACAATCATTGGCTGATTTGAAAACAACGCTCTTTTTATGTCACTCGCTCTTGCATAGAAATTCTTTTGTTTTCTCTCTAATTTTCTCTCAATGGCCAAATCTTTCTTTTCTTTTTCTCTCTCATTTTTCTCGGCCTCCATCTGGATTTTTACTCTCTTTTTGCAATCTCACTTGGTCTTCATAAACCTGTTTTGGTGTCATTGGAACAAGAGTGATTGGTCTTTGATTGAGTACAAAAGAGTATTTATTGGAGAATCCATCATGCTTCACACGCCTATCAAATTGCCATGGTCGTCCTAACAACAAGTGTCCAGCTTGCATCGGTACAACATCACACAACACCTCATCTTCATATTTACCGATCGAAAAGAAACTAACACTTGTTTGTTTACCTTCACTTCGCCACTATCATTCAACCATTGTAACTTGTATGGTTGTGGATGCTTAAGTGTTGGCAGCCCCAATTTCTCCACCAAAGTAGTGCTTGCAACATTAGTACAACTACCACCATCAATAATCATACTACATACCTTGTTTTGAACATGGCACCTCATCGTCTTCTTTGATTTGCACACTTAGAGCTCTCCTTGCAACCAACAATTCACCTTGGACAGTATATTTCTCATCATTAACGTCCTCCAATGGTGGCATAGACTCGGTGTCATCTTCATCATCCGATTCAATCTCGCCATCCTCTCGCAATACCATAACTCTTTTGTTTGGACATTGGCTTGCTATGTAACCCCTGTCTTGGCATTTAAAACACTTAATATCACGATTTCGAGTGGTGGCAGAATCTATTTTACCTTGATTTCCATGGCTGGTCGTTTCTTGCTTTTGTTCAGTTTTGGGCTTGGCCGTGGCTTGCTTCTCCTCTTTCCTCATAATATTCGGCCTCCACGATGAACTCGAGCTAGGGTTTTGCCGTGTATTGCTACCTCTCCTCTTGAGTTGGTTCTCGATCTTGATAGTCATGTGCACCATATCTTCTAGCTCCACATAATGCTGCAATTCTACCAAATTAGCAATTTCCGAGTTCAAACCAGCCAAGAACCTAGCCATAGTAGCCTCTCGATCCTCCTCTACATTCGCGCGGATCATAGCGAGTTCCATCTCCTTATAATAATCCTCCACACTTCGATTACCTTGTGTAAGTCTTTGCAATTTCTGGTACAACTCCCGATAGTAATGGCTTGGAACAAACCGTCTCCTCATCACATTTTTCATTTCCTCCCATGTCTCTATTGGACGCTCTCTATTTCTCCTTCTGCTTAAAACCAATTGATCCCACCAAACAATCGCATAATCTGAAAATTCAATGACTGCAAGTTTTACTTTTTAAAGCCCCGAATAATTGTGACAGTCAAATACTAATT
>CM034466.1:70139-85169 GCA_019925255.1 Litchi chinensis | reverse complement strand
ATGGACTACCATCTTTAACTATATCTTCTTTACTTGTAAGTTGGTGTTCTGTTACTAGTTTTTTTTTTTTTTTTTTTTTTTTTTTTTGGTATTTGAAATGTTTTTAATTGAAACTTAGTGGTATAATTCGTTAAGTTTTAGACTTTTAGTAAAAATAGTTTGTTAACAATTTGTTTAGATTGATGTTTTAGTGTTTGAGTTTATTATAATTCTAACACTAATGGAAAGATTGTACAATTAATTGTGAAGTATACCAATTGGTTTTGTCTTGGTACAATATATCTAAAATTTGATTTTATGTCAATATTTTCATAGTATTGTTATGAGATATAAGCTAAATGCACGTTGTTTTAACTATAGTCAAACTATAGTACTTTTATTTAATGCTAAATGGGTGAATAGTATATTATTGGAAACTAATAACTTTAACTTACCTACATTTAGTGGCAGTAGTTGAAACCTCTAGTGTAACAACGCATATACTTTCACTAAGACAAAATATTTTTGTTTTGTTATTTTTTTTTTTATTAATTGAATTGTTTAAATATATTAGGTAGCTAAATAATATAACTACTTGTGGAGAAAGTCAGATGAATACTTCAACTGGAGATAGTGATTTGAGAATGTTGAGTCTAATGTTCTAAGAGTAGCCAAACGAAAGCAAGAAACATAATTTATTTAGACTCACATGTTTAAAGTTGAAGTTGATGGTGTTAGGATGGCTAAATGTAATTTTTGTGGAAAATTATTGAATACTAGTAAAAGGTTAGGAACATCTAGTTTAAGAAAACATCATAGTAATTCCTGTGTCTACGGTGACTTTTGAGTCCACTTTTAGTACTGAGGATAGATTCTTGAGTTCACATTATAAGAGATTGCATCTAGACACATTGAAAGTATTGATGTGTGTACAAAATTGGATGTGGGCTCCATTTTGAGGTATAAAAAATAATTATAAATCTAATTACATTATGTATGTTATTCATAATTTTTATTTTAATTTTTTATTTTTCACTTGATTTGTTCTATTAAGTGGCATTCTGAAATAAGAAATATATCATAAACAAAATGAAGAAGAGCCATTATCAACTTGATTTTATTTTTTATATTTATATTTATAATTTTTTTTGTTATTTTGGGATGTAAATTAAGGATAAATTTTAATTTTTAATATTATTTTTTGTTTAATTTTGATTGCGACATTTTTTTTTTTTTTGTAAAATTTGGCAAGAATAATTATGGAATGAATTATATGATGTGAAATTAGTCTAATCTGATCTAGTAGTTTTTTTTTTTTTTTTTAAATCAAGTTGGAAACTTGCACCCATTGAATTGCTTATTCCATAAACAATTTTTGAGAAAATTTTGAATTTTTCTTTTTTAAAAAATTCGGGTCTACTCGATCAAATCTGAATCTGACTCGATTAACTCAGATCTAACTTGCTCAAATCTGAGTCTGGTGCGAGTTTGAGCAGGCCCATAAAATGTGCAGGTCGGGTCTAGAACTAGATTCTCAAACTAATTTAAAAATATAGGTAGGGTCTGGACCTTAAAAAAAAAAAGAGAAAAAAGAAAAAGAAAAAACAGGGTCCAATGTTGGTTCAGGCCTGGTGTTTGTCTAGATCCGTATTTTGCCATCCTTAAGGATGGTGATAGGCAGTTCACTGTGAGCCTTGAAAGGTTACATTATGATTGTGAGTTTTGGACTATGAGTGGGCTACCATGTTGGCATCCACTAGCATGCATTCGTAAGAAGATACTTGAGATTGAACGATATGTTAGCCATTACATGAAGAAAGATGCATATATGAGGACATATTCCCAATTTATGCAACCCATTCCAGACGAGCACCTGTGGCCAGAGTTAGAATGTGCACCCATTTTGCCACCAAAGAAGATCAGAAAGTCTAGCAGACCAAAACAATTAAGTAAGAGAAGAGCAACTAAAGGAAAAAAAGATCCATAGATAAGTAAAGTTTAGATGCACTGTTTATAAAGAGGTGGGCCACTAGAAGAGAACCTGCCCAAACAAAAACAATGGCCTTCCACCAAAAAAATTGAAAACGATAACTTGTGTACTCTTATTCTATCAATTATTTATTCATATGTACTTTTTATTTGCAATCAACTAACTTAATTTTCTTATTATACTCTACTAGCACCTCCACAACAACTAGAACACGTGGTAGGAAATCAACCACCCAATTCAACCTATACTCTTGGTAATTCTCAATCTTTAATCACTTTTTTCGAACATACACTAACAATTCAACTGTTGTCTTAGGCTGGGAGTAGTTTAACTCAAGTTGCAACACAAGCCCAATCACAACATGTAAGAACTAACAACTTTGAAGTAAGTGTAATGACACACAACAATGCCAACTTGTTATTGAACACACATATATTGATCCATTTTTCTTCCTTAGGTTGGCAGCTCCTCACAACATCCAAGTGTCAATAGAAAGGAGTAAAGACACATGCAAATGATCTTACATCAGCCCAAACATAACCTGCAAATGTCCTAAGAGCAGTCTAAGTGCATAGAGTATTTTGTTTGACAAGTTAACAAGGTATCATATATAGGTTTATATTTTGTTTGGGCTATTTTTTTATAGGTCCTGTGATTCTTGAATTCCCAATCTAAAGATCAAGGAAATGCATTCCAACCACTCACTTCTAATGCATCATAGCATTCTCAAGACATATAAGGTAAATTCATATTTTTAGACACTAGCATTTTAGTTTACTTGTTGAGCAATACCATTTTGTTCATAATGAAATTTTTTATGTCCTAATAGGATGATGTTATTGCTACATCAAATTTGTGTCCTTTTGTAAATGATGCAACAAACTTGTTTGTACAATTTTTTGAGTTATAGTGGAAAAAATCAATTCTTTTGTGCAGTTTTTTAGGTATCAACAACAATATTAATGCTTTGTGCAGTTTTTAAGGTAAAAACAATTGTTTTACTTTTGTTATTATGGTTAGTTGAAAACATACATGCTTTATAGGATGATAACTGCATTGTTTGGGCTATTAGAACATATGTGTAGTTTAGGATGACAACACCATTAACTGGTGTGAACTTATATTTTGTGTATGGTGTATGAACATACACCACCAACTTATGTGTATGGTGTATGAACATACACCATACATTTGGGTGTATGAACATATACCATATATTTGGTTGTATGAAAATATTTCAATCCTATATTTGGAATGACAGTTTGATGTTTATTCAATATACCTTGTTTGCATTTTCCTATTCAACATGGCTTGATATTTATTCAATAAGGATGCATATATGGTTTATCAACACAAGTGTCATTTGATGTTTATTCAATATGGTTGTTTGCATTTTCATATTCAACTATAACATAGTACATTTGTTTTTTTGTGTTCAATACCATCACAAGTAACATAGTTAAACCACTAAATGGCACGTTGACAACAATTAGTAACTTCATCTTCTTTTGTGTCATTTCCATCATATGGAATCTTTTTTCGAACACTTGACTCATTGCTATAATTCTATCATTTTCCATTGCATTATCCACTTGGTTAATTTCTTGCGAATATTGAGAATATTTATCTTCATTAGGTGTAAACTCCTAGTTTCGATTTTTAACTTCCTAGCGTTAGAAACTAGATTGTGAAGTTTAAATAGTAAATCTAGTAAATGTTAATTTAAATCGAGTCATCGAAGAGCGAATGATCGTTCTAGAATTATACAATAATTAATTCAATAAGGAAAAAGTCAATGAAGAGTAAAATAATCCGTCCACAAATAAGAGATAATTTATAAAAGATAATAGAATTAAGCGCACAAATGAGAACTTTAAGAATTGTTATTTAGAATAAATAACTAATCATTAATTAAATTTAGTTAAAGATATAAATGATAGTAAAAAAAGTCAAGGGACAAGCTTGGTATTCTATAAAATGTTAATGGGATATGTATATATACATAAACAACAATTGGAGAAAAAATTGAAAAAAAGAAAAAAATAGAAGAAGCAAAGTTGTCGTGAAAATAAAAGAAAAGGAGAGGAAATGGCATGAGATAGAAAGAATTGGGGACATAGAGGTCATTTGGGAATTGTTAAATCTATAAATACAACACTTAGAGTCAAATTGGTGAAGTAAAAAGCAAGAAGAAGTCGTGAAAGAGAAGCAGACCAACCGTGAAACAAAGAAACAAAACAGAACCTGCAGTGTGGAAGCAAAACAGCAACGTGACGGACCAAGGGAGGGGACGGCAAAAAGAAAAGGGTGAAGAAGCAACCATCCAAGCTTCAAACCACTTCTCTAGGACCTTTTCCAAGTTAATCTCACCTTTCTAAACAAGAAACAAGGTGAGATATCACCTCTTCTCTCCATTTTGTTTGTTTGTTGGTGTTGTATAAGTGGATGAGAGTTGTGTTGGTTGTAGTGTGTTGTGTTGAAGGATTTACACTTAAAAGTTGTATAGAACCCTAAGTAGGTGTTATGTAAGCTTAGATGATAAGTTGTGGTGTGTGAATGGTAGGTTAGGGTTGTATAAAAAGGGCTGCCATGAACTTGATACAAGTGAAAACAAAATTGATTTTTACACAGTCCAAGTATTTGACAAAAGTTGTGAGTGAGTTGTGAGTGTTAAAATGAAAAAGTAGTGTTTGTGTGTGTGTTAAGGACATGAAGACCAGTAGGTAACCTCTAAGTTTTGATGATTTGAACTCAAATTTAAACATAAACAAGGTTAGTAAAGCATATAGAAGTAATAGGATTGTCAAATGCATAGTTTTGAGTAATTTGGGAATCCCGAGCTCAAACCATGGGATAGAGACAACCTATGCAAGTCTGACATATATGGGGTTGTTCTAGACCTCAAATCATGCCTAGGAGTTATAGAAAAATATAGGTTTTGGAACGGAACGATTCCGATAAAAATTGAGCAAGTTACGGCCAAAATAGTATCGTTAGAGAGTCGATAAGTGAAATAACTATGTAAATATAATTTTTATTGCACGGAATGAATTTAGTTTATCATAATTAGGTAAAAAAAACTTAGATATGAAAGAAAAACCATTGTCGCTCGTCCGATGTGAAAAAGTGCATCGAAAAGTGCCCGAAAAATGACGTTTTTCTTAGATTTGACATAGCAAACAATAGAATTTTTCAACGAAATTTGACGTATGACCAGAATGTGAGATAAGAGGACTGTAGGAAAAAGAACAAAAGAAAATGGAGCCCCGAGCAGGTTGCTGCATCATATGTTATTATAGGGTGTCAAATGAGGCTTAAAATTCTGATTTTCGTTTCGAGCCTCTAAAAATTATACAGACTGCGTGAAGGTGTCCCTAGGGATGTATAACTGAAACTTTTGCGAAGAAATTGGAATTAGAGAGTCCCAGTTGAATTAAAATCAAGATAGGAAAGTTAGAGCGTATAGAATTGTTAAAAGAGTTAAAGGTGTAAAACAATGTGACTAAGCACATTGTTAATTAATCAAGTGCTAAAATTTCTTCTTATTGATATGAATGTTATGTAGGTGATGAGCTGGCGAGAGAGATACGAGGAGCCCATTAAGGCGTTGGAGCATTTTCGGGATCGAGGTAAGTGTTCTTCGCTTACGTTAGTTAATTTCAATTTACATTGTAATTTGTTAAGTGTTCAATAAAATCTTTAATTAGTTTTTCAAAAATAAATTGGATTTTAAGTAACCATTGTCTCAGATTAAGAAATAAGATTCGAAGGCAAAATTAGTTTTCAAAAGTTTGATGCAAAGCTCGAGTTAAGAACCGTGTGTATACCATAATATTGGAGTAATTGGCACTGCGTGGCGATGTAGAAAATTCCACTCGTAGTGGTCTAGAGTTATAATCGCTTGCGATAAGCTACAATATAGAAAATTCCGTACCTAGTTGCAAGTGATAATGAGTAGTTGCTCCACAATATGCGATGTAGAAAATTCTGCATGTGGTTGCACAGAGTATAGTTCACTAGCATTACAATTGTGAAGTAGAGAATTTCGCATTGTAGTTGCCCAAAGTTGAGATTATCCCACCCTACGTCGCAATGTAGTAAATTCTACATGTAATGGTCGAGAGACTATAGTAGCATCACGTTGGCGTTAGTGGAAAAATCGTCACGTGATGGCTAGAGCACACTAGGGTATACATATGGTCTTTTGATGAGAAATGTTTTAAAAATTGAAAAAGAAATTTCAACAACTATATAAGTAAAGCATTAAATTGGAATATCATTACGTACTATTATTATGTGACGATCTAACCTCTCATTTGTGTTGTGTAGCCGCTTACCCCATCAGGTGTTACTTTAGGGGACTCGTTGCTGAGAGATTGGCATATTGCTTTTAGGTAGGCGATTCATAAAATGTGTTGATGTAATCCTGTTTATGGATTGAATATATAAATTTTGGAAAAGTACTTGTAATTTAAATTGTATGATTGTAAATAATCTTATAAACACTTATGCATTTTCACATATGAAGTATACATGCATATGTTACCATGAGTTCTTGCGTATTGTTGTGGAAATGAAGTGATTATAATGCATGTTTGTGGTTAAAGAAGTTGAAAGGAAATAGAATTATAGTCGAAACATAATTTCCTTGCAGGTTAAATTTTGGATTTGTAAAAAATGCAGCCGTTATGCTGCCGAAATTTTTTTAAAAAATTGTTTTTAATCGGAAATACGAAAAATTTTATCACTCTCAATTATTTTAAAGGAAACCAAATTTTTAAGTTAAACAAGTAAACTGGCTAAAAAAGTATAGGGGTTCGCTTCTCGGGTTTCTTCGATTCGACGAGTTGGGTCCGGGAAGTCCTTGAAGTGCCCGACGGGACCCTTCAAACAAGAGCCTAGAGAATGTCTGGTTTGGGTCCTGTCAATAAGAGCCTAAAAACAATAATGGTTTAATTTGTGTGGCTTACTTGAGAAATATAATTTATTAGGATTTTTTTCAGATTCAAAAATCTTGACATAAGTATTCATTCCACAATAACATCGTCGGTTCTTGAACTTGATAATGCCACCATTAACTTCAGTACTTGAACTAGATGATCCTTTCATATTAGTGTCAAATATGAAATTAAACAAAGAAATTCACAAGCAAGTGCAAAGACATTGAAGAATTAAACAAATAGAGTGTCAAGTAGTAGAAGTGTAAAGCAATAGTAAACAAAGAATCGAAGAAACTAAGCTAAAAAAAAAAAGGAGCAAATTACTGGAAAGCCTCCAGACATATTCTTGATTATAATCGGAAACCACTTTTACTTTTTGTAATAATGACTTTCTCTGCACTAACGGTTTGACAATAGTTAACTGTAGTAAGGACGTTTTGGTCAATTTCTTTGGATTTTATTTTTCTTTTAAAAAATAAATAATTTAAAATTTTAAAACTTAAAAATATTTATTTTAGAATTTAAAAAATTATATTTTAACTATAAAAAATAATTTAAAATTTTTTTAAATGGATCTAAACTGTCTATCTCAAAAATGAACAGTTTAGATCAATTTGAAAAAAAAAATAATATTTCAAAAAAAAGAAAGGAAAATGATAAAAAAAAAAAATGATGATGGTTCATCAACATTCAATAGATATTTGAGTTTCTAGGTTCAACAACAGATGCTTGATTCATCAACAATGATCCATCATCATCTATCATCAAAATCAATCATCAACACAAACAATCATCATTAATCATCAATACAAATAACAAAAATAGGGTCCAACATCATTAATCATCAACACAAACAAAAACCACTGCCATCTTCAAACAAAAACCACTACCATCGTCATTAAATAGACCCAAGAACATCATCATCAACACCATCTGGAAACTTAAACACTGATGCAGATCTGAGTTTTGATATAGAAACCCAAACACTGATGCGGGTTTGGGTTGAAAACCCAGATCCATAGTAGGTGACGGTCTAGTTCTAAGATGGAACCAGACCTACATCATTTGGAAACCCAGATCGCGATGGGTATTTGGGTTTCCAGATAGAAACCCAAACGTCGATTTGGATTTCCAAACCCGATCGATGTCTAGGTTTTTAGATGGAAACCCAGATTGATGTTTGAGTTTCCATATGGAAACCTAGAAGCCAATTTGGGTTTGGAAGCCCAGATTGACTGGTGAAGAAGACGAAGAGAAGAAGGAGAAGGAGAAAAGAGAGAGAGAGAGAGAGAGAGAGAGAGAGAGAGAGGGCATCTGGGTTTCCAAACGTCGATCTAGGTTCCGGTGAAGAAGACGAAGAAAAAGAAGAGAAAAAGGAGAGAAGAGAGAAAAGAGAGAGAGAGAGAGAGAGAAAGGTGAGAGACAATGGACCCATATTAGATTTTATAAATGGAGGGATATTCTCATCTTTTTGCTCCATTTTATCACTTTTCAGTTATCTTAAAAGGTCAACATGATTAAACCATTAATATAGGGGAGATTATTGTTATAAAAAGTAAAAGTGATTTTCAATTATAATAAGGGATATGTTTGGAGATCTGTTAGTAATTTGCTCAAAAAAAAAAAATGCACATAACAAGTGTATAACAATGGCCTTTATATGGACCACTGCTTTGTTACCATTGCTCATAAGCAACAATAACATCTTCTATTTATTTATTTATTTTTAAAATTTTTAACTTGATAATTTTTAAGAACATATAAAGGTATTTTCATTTAAAAGAAAACTGTACAAGACCACTGTCAATTGTTGCTTCCCGTGCATCCATATTATTTTATAATTTTCCCCCTCAAAAATTAGTGGTAACGACGTCATTTTAGCCAAAAATTAGTTATTAAGAGGTAACATAGTCTTTTTGCAGTATTTTGTCTGCCTTCAATTAAGTTAAACGGTTAAGCATAGTCCGGCTATTAATATAGGGGAGGGTGCTGTTATAAAAAATAAAAGTAGATTCCGTTTATTATACGACATATGTTGATAGGGTTTCGTGAAATTTCATTTTAAAAAGAAAAACACCCGTTAAGGGTGGACACACGTGTGAACAAGCCAATGCATATAATGACTTATGACAGTACACCCATATGTATGTGCACACATTGGAGCTGTGAGAGGGTGTAGGCGGGAAAGAGTGAAGAGTAAAGAAGTAGATAGCAAAACCTAAAGGAAGTAATTTTGGTTGATTTGTTGAGATGGGTATCAAGGTTTGTCATTTTTGGACCCTCTAATGTCTTCATTAATGCTCTGTTTTTGTATTTTCTCATGTGGATATGTTTTGTTTTAGGGATTAACTAAGCTTTTAGCGGACAATGCACCCAAAGCCATGAAAGAACAGAAATTTGAGAGCTATTTCGGTCGCAAGATTGCCATTGATGCCAGCATGAGCATCTACCAGTTTCTGGTACCTTCTTTTCCTTGCTTTTTTTTTTTTGGTTGTGTATATATTGATGAACCCTATTTTGTTTTGTGGATTTTGATTTTGATTGAGTGATTTTTGGCGCTTGATTTGGATGTGGGTTTTTGTGTTTTGCATGAGTGCAGATTGTGGTTGGAAGAACTGGGACCGAAATGTTAACTAATGAGGCTGGGGAAGTTACAAGGTAGATGGTCCTGTAGGATTTGTGTGTCATTTAGTGATGTTTGTCAACTTTATGGGAATCAGATTGATATTGCAACTTATTTTTTGTTGTTTGCCCTGTAATCTGTGGTGAAATCCGTTTGCACTTTTGGTTCATGCGTGTTTTGACATTTGGTTTTGTTGGGTCATTTTGTTGTAGTCATTTGCAAGGCATGTTTACACGCACAATCAGGCTTCTTGAAGCTGGAATGAAACCAGTGTAATGTGTTTCTTAGTATTTTGTTTTTATTATTGTTATTATTTTATTTATTGTCGTGTGACTATGTGAGTGTTATCTGGTTTGAGTAATTGCATTGCTGAGTTCCTTGGCCTATGTCTGCAGCTATGTCTTTGATGGAAAGCCACCAGATTTGAAGAAACAAGAGCTAGCAAAACGGTACTTTTTTTATCAACATGCATTTGTTTCATCACCTGTTGCCTAAAAGACTAAAAAAGTTACATGCTTTTCTACTATGGTTTTCTGAAGCTTCTCGTATTGTACTTATGTTACAGTTACTCGAAAAGGGTGGATGCCACTGAGGATTTAGCTGAAGCTGTGGCGGTATGTGGATATATTGTTTTGACTTTCTTGTGACCATTGATCTTGTCGTTTTTGTTTCTCATTTTGTTATTTGGAAATGTTTATTACACTCTGATCTTTGGACAAGCTTTAGCAAGAACAAAAGTGTTGATAGTGTAACAGATATCGAGTTTGCTACCATGTGAAATTTTCTTCAGATAATTAGTATAATGCCCACAAAACTTTATTTTTAGTAAAAGAAAGATGCGTCCTCTTATAAATGTTTGTATAAGGTCTGCCAAAAATATACGGAAGACCATCCAACATGCAAAATTTCAATTTAACAGGTGTTCTGAATATGATCATACAGCTTCTGTTGTTAAACATTGCAGGCTGGCAATAAGGAAGACATAGAAAAATTCAGTAAACGGACTGTGAAGGTGGGTCAATTGCAAAATTTATGATTACCAAGTTTCTAATTATGTGAGATGATCTAGGTTTGAATTGGAAGGCCATATGCTGTCATTGCAGGTGACAAAGCAGCACAATGAAGACTGCCAAAGACTTCTAAGATTGATGGGAGTGCCTGTCATTGAGGTGACATTACATAAATACCATAATTTGTTGATTTAATTATGTGCCATTGTGTTCATTCTTCCAATTTACTGATGTCTCTCCTAATGTTTTCATAAATTAAATTCTCTTTTTTGGCAAATGATGAAATGAATTGAGGTGCTTGGCAACAATGCGATGAAAGCAATTGAATCTTGTAAATTCTACTTTCTTTCTGTAGGCTCCTTCTGAAGCAGAAGCTCAATGTGCTGCGCTTTGTAAGTCAGAAAAGGCATGTATCTTCTGTTTTCCTGATTAGTTGGTTGATTTGGTTTTGTTGGCATGGTGCTTTTAAGAGAAATGATACCATCAAGCTATAAATGATATGCGAAATTTCTGTCTTTTGTTTTCTCTTTCCGAAAAATGCCTTTATAAAATATTTAATCTTCTCCTATGTATATGATTTTGTACAATATCCTTACAAAACATCAATTACTTTGTTTTTCAATACTTATTATCCAGTTTATTTCAGGTTTATGCTGTGGCTTCTGAAGATATGGATTCCCTAACCTTCGGCGCCCCTAGATTCCTTCGCCATTTGATGGATCCTAGCTCAAGAAAAATACCTGTCATGGAGTTTGAAGTTGCCAAGGTCAAGTGAACATTAAACAGAGATATAGATATAGTTGCTTAGTCTTTAAATCGCTATTCTAATGATGATTTTCTTCCAGGTTTTGGAGGAACTGAATCTTTCTATGGATCAATTCATTGACTTGTGCATTCTTTCTGGATGTGATTACTGTGAAAGCATTCGAGGTACTTGAGGTTTTTATCAGTTTCAGTCCTTATGTAATAATGGATTTTTGTGATTGGCTAAAATTTTAATAATGGATTCAGTATTTATTGCTACTGTAATTATCTGATACAGGTATTGGTGGACAGACTGCTTTGAAGCTCATCCGTCAACATGGCTCCATAGAGAATATACTGGAGAACATAAATAAGGACAGGTAAGTGTTTATGATTTTGCATATCTGTTTCCCATACTTATGACTGCAGAAATTTGCTTCGATAAATGTGATTTGGATAGAATATATGATCAAATTGTTAAAACTTATAGGTGTTAACATTTTTATATTATCGTGTTGGTCAAATTTTGGTACAAAAATGAAAGTGTGCATGCTAAGCTGTTGGTGGTCTCAATTTTTTCACATACATTATTTATTTTTAGACTACTATTGATACTTCTAAACTGGACTGTGGTTGTCCTTTGCAAGTATACTGACTAGTTTGATATGAAATTTGCATAAAATACTTCACATTTTGCCATTGTTGGTCTTATTTCTCCATTGTGGGAAATGTAATGCTGTGTAGTATAGGATAATAGTTGGTGTAGCTTGTCTACTTATAAGGATTTGTAAGTTTCTAGACTGTAAATGTTGATTGGTCTGCAAATAAAATCTTTTGTGTGAGAGGTGAACATATTCAGAAATAATTACCTTCTTCATTTTCCAGGTACCAGATACCAGAAGATTGGCCATATCAAGAGGCTCGAAGATTATTTAAAGAACCAGAAGTCTTCATTGATGAAGAACAAATTGAGCTTAAGTGGAATCCTCCTGATGAAGAGGTGAATGGTAGTAGCTGCTAATTATTTATGCCATATCATGTCACATTTTAACTAATTCTGTTGTTGCACTGTCTTTCAATATTTCAGGGATTGATTACCTTTCTTGTTAATGAAAATGGGTTCAATAGTGATAGAGTAACAAAGGTGATCTTACCTACAGTCCTACACTCTTCATTAGTTATGTTGCTTTTCTTGAAATTAGATATACTAAGATTATTATTTATTTTTCTTTGTATATTAGGCAATAGAAAAAATTAAAGCTGCCAAAAACAAGTCATCACAGGGCCGGTAAGTAACACTTCACTAGATGATATCAGTTGCTAAATCTTTTTTTTCCCCTGCTGATTCTCCTTATTCATGTTGCAGACTAGAATCCTTTTTTAAACCAGTTGCTAATACAGCTGCACCAATCAAACGGAAGGTATGCTTCCATTACCCATATGTATTTCGTATTAATTCTCCTTGGGATTAGTTGAAGAAGAAGTTTGATATTTCTTATATCAATACTACAAATTATCTTAGCATTTTTAGGTATTGTTAGTTTTGTTTGGAGTGTGTATCCTGCATCATTTATTCTTTTACGTGCTTTTTCTCCAAACATCGTGTTAAACTGTGCCCAGCTATATAGTTTTCAATATGCTGAAGATTAAGGTGATTCCTTTTCCATATAATTTGGTAAAAGCTGCAACTTATTGTATAAAATTCATGGTGCTTTTGTTAGTTGTTTGCCGATATATATTATATGGTCGTTACTCGTTAGTATGTCAATGTTAATTGATTTGGTTTAGACAAGCACTGCAAACAGTATGCCTATGTTAGTGTGAACCATTAATAGGAAGTAAAAAAACTGTTCTGTCTCACGAATTCTTAGTTTGTAGCCTCCAATCTCCTTTATTATAATATTAATGACCAAACAAAACAAAGATTACCCTACTGCCTTGCTTTGTTCTGACCTGTTAGGCATTTTAGACCTTATTTTCTTCCATAATCTCTTGGTACACTGGATGACAGGAATCCAAATGTGTGCTTCAATTACCCAAAACAACAATGAAGCCTAAGATGTTCTCTGTGCAAGCTTGTAACTGTTCCAGGCCCAAGCTCCCTGGTGGCCTAAGCTTGCCCACTCTAGCTCTGGGCTTGAAGTACTCCCCTCAATTATCCAGAGGTGGCTGCTTTGCTGCTTGAGGCTAAATCCTTGGTGAACCTTTTGACCTCGTTGTTCCAATCTCTATTACACTTATTTATTAAACAAAATCAGAGTTGTCTTACAGTTGCAACAGTGGAAAAAGGAATGTGTCTGCTGCTCTTGTCATCTGCTGTTACTATTATTCTGGTGCAAAATTATTATAAGGATGAGAACTACCTGAATTTTTTGTCTTTTCTGTTCTCTCTAGTTGATTTTCTTTCCTTTTGTTCATGATTAATTGGTCTAGACAAGGAGTATTCATATTGTAGTACTAGTACCTTGCAATATTATGTCCAAAATCATCACTGCATGTAAGATTTTAATACAGTTTTCCCTGGATTGTTAATTATTAACAAACTTAATGCATTCATCATGTACACATAGATAATCAAGTGAGGGTGTGGATAGTGGAAGGTTAGAAAACATGAATCGAGTCCAAGCAAACTAAAATTCTGCCGTTATGCTAGATTATAAATTTAGCTGTAGTTGCAGCTGAAGTTCTTGTTTCTTTTTTGTGTCACGTGTGTGGGTGCTGCAAACTTTATCGAGCAATTGGTCTTGTGCATTGATTTTCTGTCATATTGATTACTTTGCCCTCTTTTTCTTATATTTTATTCTTTCAATAGTTCTTTAAAATTTGTGGCCACATCTGGAAATGATTGCAGCTCTTGTACTCATTCAACGCTCATTGTCTGCTCATTCTCATAACAGGAAACACCTGAGACCACTACTAAAGAAACAGCTAACAAAAGGGCAAAGGCTGGTGGTGGTAGGAAGAAGAAGTAGTTGATTTTTACATTACATCCTCAAGATAGATAGTTGGAACTAACTTCGACTGCTTAAGGTTATAATGTTTTTATATCAATGAATCTTCTTGCTCCAACTTTTTTTTTTTTTTCTTTTTTATGATTGGATTTTATTATAATGTTCTACATCAATGATCAATGAAATTTTCAGTTCCTTTACTTGGTGCTTTATCATTTTTATTCAATACTTATGTAACTTTTGAAACCATTTGGCTGCATAATCCGATGTCTGGGTTCATAGTAGAGTGATGGGGTGATGTTATTTCATCTAAAGTCAGCAAATATTGTCTTACTTTGTTATGCGTTTGAATTTCTTGAAGTTGCTTTGAATTGCTTAAAAGTTATACGTAGCTGTAGACAGACAATTGCTATGACAATTTTGTGTTTTGCAAGATGAATCTGTCAACAATTTATGAATAAGTTAGCTATCTTTCATTTTCATTTACTTAGAGATTGTTTCTGTTAGCGGTTTCTTGAAATACTGTTAACTAATTGAAATTATATTTAAGTTTAAATCATATATATACAAAAAGAAAAGTCAGTTTCTGAAAACGATTAATCTTGACATTATTGTTGAAAAGGCTGCTTGATGTCATGAAAAAGAGCCAAAATTTCTTTTGAAAAACTAATCTTTAGATCTTAAGATCATGATGCTATTTTATCATCTTTCATAACAATACCTAAAGAAGAATGTCTGACAAAGACTGAATGATTAGATTGGCACCTCTTTCCTTCCCTTTTTTTTTTTTTTT
>CM034466.1:46340-69639 GCA_019925255.1 Litchi chinensis | reverse complement strand
ACATGACAAAAACATAAAGTGCACCAACATTTCCATGCTTGGCCGAATACACAACAAGCCCATCCAAGCTTTTTCTTTTTATTTTCCTGATGCACATCATCTTAGAATCATATAAAACCTCATATAAATATATCAAAACATCAAAATCAAGTCATATGAACTCATACTCTAATCTTGGCTAAATTCATACATCATGCATCCAACATTATTCTTTCACTTTCATGGTCATCAAACACACTAAAATCACTCAAATCTTCATCTAATGCTCTAAAATCAATCAAATTCAAGTTTTCTTGAAAAATTGTATAAAACCCTAGAATATTAAAATGTTCACCTTGTTTTCTTGCTTGTCTAAAGGTTCCCTTTGAGTTTCCTTTCAATTCCACACTTGAATTCAAGTTAATCTACTTCTAAACATACCAAAAATTTCATCAACTCATCAAGTTATCCTTCAACCAAGAAATCATCAAAACACCATGAAATTCAAGTAAACTTACAACTTTCTCTTCACTTTCTTACTCAAACTTTGTTCTAACACCAATTTAGAGTGCATCTAGTGATTCTAGTATGAAAAGTTAATCAAGAAAAGTTCACCCTTCTTCTTTCCCCTTTGGCCGAACTCTCCCCTCTTCTCTCTTAAATTTTTCTTTCAATTTTTCTACATAATTCATGCACTCTTCAACTTTATATAGGCCTTGATTTAGTTTAACATTTGCCCCTAAACTAACCTTAAATTTACAAAATTGTTATTGGTTAGATTTTAAAGTTTTTGATTGGTTAAAATCTAACAACCAATTCAATTCTAACTAATTTCATTCTATTTCAACCAAATACTAACTAGTTAGTTCACTTGTCTCCAAACTTGATTTAGTTTAACATTTGCCCCTTTTTGATAATTTCTTGTCACTGATTTCATGTTAATGTTAATAAATCACCATTCTACTTCTTGTATTCCAATTTATCTTTGATCTATCCGGAAATTCTACTAGAATTTAATTACACATCTGGGTACTTTAAAATCATTTTGTTATTCCATAAATAAGGGTATACTTGTACAATACATTATTCAGTACATCTATAGTATTAAAATCGGAAGAGTATATTACAATAGTGGTGGGGGGTACGGTGTAGGGACAGACGGCGACAGATGCGGCAAAACACTGCACCCGCTTCCCATGACTTGTCAATCATGGTTCAACACTGCACACCCCATCTCCATTAATAAAAAAGTGAGATAGTCTCGCATATATATATGGATTTTTTCTCACCTCAGTATAAGTGACTCCCAACCACATAAGAGTCGTTTATTCAGATTGTGCTAATAGGGTCATTCCAATTTAATCCTGATTGTCTCCTGAATTAGTTTCAATAACTGAAAAAAAAAAAAAAAAAAAAAAAAGGGTTGCTTAAAGGGTTTCCAGATTGTTTTCCCTTTATTCGACTCAATTAATTTCAGAAATTGCTTTTCAACAACTCTGCTAAGTTGTTGATGCTTCAATCTTTATAAATCGAGAGCAAGAATACAATAGGTTCGAGACTCAGGCTCGGGACTCAGTGTGAAAGTAAAAACAAATGACATGCTCATGTATCCAACATCTTAATATCGTTTGAGCTCTTATCAATGAGCCTGTGCCTTTTGAATAACAATAATAAAATGTTGGGTAGAGTCCCACAGAAGGAGAATAACGGTTGATAAAAAGGTAATCATGGGATTATCACGCTCAACACAACTGTCACTAACAAATCACAGCACAATAATAATAATCAACAACAATCCGGAATCAAATAGGCAACCACTATATATCTCAACAGGAGTTAACTTGTCATTGCAACAAAGGTCACTTGAATCCAGGATGCGAAACAAATAATTGTATACTGAAAAGAATAAGTTGTCATGCATGAGTCTGGAAGAAGAAATTTTGAAAATATCACAAGGATTTAAAATCCGACAAAGTTATACATGACTAATGCAGCATACGTATTCAGATTACATCTATCAACCTCCCCCAGTCTCCATACATAATTTCTCAATTATTTACACTACAAAACCAAGAAAAGCATAAAACTCCACTGCCATTTTTGCATTTCTTCATCCCTGCAAACTGCAAGAAACACAATTGTCACTTGAAGATGAAGATGGTAAAATCTCAAGATTGATTGTTTACAAAAGAATAACATTGTTTTTACAGCATTCATCAACCCAAACATAATTGTAGCAGGCTTCATAGCACACTTTGTTTCATTCGATGCTCTTTCATATTCCTTTCGTTCCTTTGCTGTCTTTGTCAGTTACCACTTTACCTAAGGATTAACAAGAGGCATTAGCTCACCCAGGTTGGCTACGGAAGAAGAGATGAAAGCTCTTCGCAATTGTGGTACATGGTCATTTCAAAAACTTCCAGAAAATAAGGTTGTAGGTGGCAGATGGGTGTTTGTTATTAAGTACCATCCAGATAGTACTATAGAATGACTAAAGGCTCATTTGGTTGCAAAAAGGCACACTCAAACTTATGGAGTTGACTGTATGGAAACATCCTCTCCTGTTGCTCGCCTTAACTCTATCTGGGTTCATATACCCTTGGCTGTTTTCTATGATTGGACCTTATTTCAACTTGATGTGAAAAATGCTTTCTTATATGGTGATTTACATGAAGAAGTGTATATGGAGCAATCACCTGGTTTTGTTGGTCAAGGGGAGTTGGTGTTGTGTGGAAACTAAAGAATGCAATATATGGCCTAAAACAGTCACTGAGAGCTTGGTACAATAAGTTAAATGGTGTTTTGTTTTCTCTTGGTTTCAAAAGGTGCCAATCTATTTATCCCAAAAAAAAAAAAAAAAAAAAAAAAAAAGGGAAGGAAAGAGGTGCCAATCTAATCATTCAGTCTTTGTCAGACATTCTTCTTTAGGTATTGTTATGAAAGATGATAAAATAGCATCATGATCTTAAGATCTAAAGATTAGTTTTTCAAAAGAAATTTTGGCTCTTTTTCATGACATCAAGCAGCCTTTTCAACAATAATGTCAAGATTAATCGTTTTCAGAAACTGACTTTTCTTTTTGTATATATATGATTTAAACTTAAATATAATTTCAATTAGTTAACAGTATTTCAAGAAACCGCTAACAGAAACAATCTCTAAGTAAATGAAAATGAAAGATAGCTAACTTATTCATAAATTGTTGACAGATTCATCTTGCAAAACACAAAATTGTCATAGCAATTGTCTGTCTACAGCTACGTATAACTTTTAAGCAATTCAAAGCAACTTCAAGAAATTCAAACGCATAACAAAGTAAGACAATATTTGCTGACTTTAGATGAAATAACATCACCCCATCACTCTACTATGAACCCAGACATCGGATTATGCAGCCAAATGGTTTCAAAAGTTACATAAGTATTGAATAAAAATGATAAAGCACCAAGTAAAGGAACTGAAAATTTCATTGATCATTGATGTAGAACATTATAATAAAATCCAATCATAAAAGAGAAAAAAAAAAAAAAAGTTGGAGCAAGAAGATTCATTGATATAAAAACATTATAACCTTAAGCAGTCGAAGTTAGTTCCAACTATCTATCTTGAGGATGTAATGTAAAAATCAACTACTTCTTCTTCCTACCACCACCAGCCTTTGCCCTTTTGTTAGCTGTTTCTTTAGTAGTGGTCTCAGGTGTTTCCTGTTATGAGAATGAGCAGACAATGAGCGTTGAATGAGTACAAGAGCTGCAATCATTTCCAGATGTGGCCACAAATTTTAAAGAACTATTGAAAGAATAAAATATAAGAAAAAGAGGGCAAAGTAATCAATATGACAGAAAATCAATGCACAAGACCAATTGCTCGATAAAGTTTGCAGCACCCACACACGTGACACAAAAAAGAAACAAGAACTTCAGCTGCAACTACAGCTAAATTTATAATCTAGCATAACGGCAGAATTTTAGTTTGCTTGGACTCGATTCATGTTTTCTAACCTTCCACTATCCACACCCTCACTTGATTATCTATGTGTACATGATGAATGCATTAAGTTTGTTAATAATTAACAATCCAGGGAAAACTGTATTAAAATCTTACATGCAGTGATGATTTTGGACATAATATTGCAAGGTACTAGTACTACAATATGAATACTCCTTGTCTAGACCAATTAATCATGAACAAAAGGAAAGAAAATCAACTAGAGAGAACAGAAAAGACAAAAAATTCAGGTAGTTCTCATCCTTATAATAATTTTGCACCAGAATAATAGTAACAGCAGATGACAAGAGCAGCAGACACATTCCTTTTTCCACTGTTGCAACTGTAAGACAACTCTGATTTTGTTTAATAAATAAGTGTAATAGAGATTGGAACAACGAGGTCAAAAGGTTCACCAAGGATTTAGCCTCAAGCAGCAAAGCAGCCACCTCTGGATAATTGAGGGGAGTACTTCAAGCCCAGAGCTAGAGTGGGCAAGCTTAGGCCACCAGTGAGCTTGGGTCTGGAACAGTTACAAGCTTGCACAGAGAACATCTTAGGCTTCATTGTCGTTTTGGGTAATTGAAGCACACATTTGGATTCCTGTCATCCAGTGTACCAAGAGATTATGGAAGAAAATAAGGTCTAAAATGCCTAACAGGTCAGAACAAAGCAAGGCAGTAGGGTAATCTTTGTTTTGTTTGGTCATTAATATTATAATAAAGGAGATTGGAGGCTACAAACTAAGAATTCGTGAGACAGAACAGTTTTTTTACTTCCTATTAATGGTTCACACTAACATAGGCATACTGTTTGCAGTGCTTGTCTAAACCAAATCAATTAACATTGACATACTAACGAGTAACGACCATATAATACATATCGGCAAAC
Source organism: Litchi chinensis (assembly GCA_019925255.1). NCBI lineage: Eukaryota > Viridiplantae > Streptophyta > Magnoliopsida > Sapindales > Sapindaceae > Litchi > Litchi chinensis. Next base: position 64,782 of record CM034466.1, on the reverse strand, counting down.
AACTAACAAAAGCACCATGAATTTTATACAATAAGTTGCAGCTTTTACCAAATTATATGGAAAAGGAATCACCTTAATCTTCAGCATATTGAAAACTATATAGCTGGGCACAGTTTAACACGATGTTTGGAGAAAAAGCACGTAAAAGAATAAATGATGCAGGATACACACTCCAAACAAAACTAACAATACCTAAAAATGCTAAGATAATTTGTAGTATTGATATAAGAAATATCAAACTTCTTCTTCAACTAATCCCAAGGAGAATTAATACGAAATACATATGGGTAATGGAAGCATACCTTCCGTTTGATTGGTGCAGCTGTATTAGCAACTGGTTTAAAAAAGGATTCTAGTCTGCAACATGAATAAGGAGAATCAGCAGGGGAAAAAAAAGATTTAGCAACTGATATCATCTAGTGAAGTGTTACTTACCGGCCCTGTGATGACTTGTTTTTGGCAGCTTTAATTTTTTCTATTGCCTAATATACAAAGAAAAATAAATAATAATCTTAGTATATCTAATTTCAAGAAAAGCAACATAACTAATGAAGAGTGTAGGACTGTAGGTAAGATCACCTTTGTTACTCTATCACTATTGAACCCATTTTCATTAACAAGAAAGGTAATCAATCCCTGAAATATTGAAAGACAGTGCAACAACAGAATTAGTTAAAATGTGACATGATATGGCATAAATAATTAGCAGCTACTACCATTCACCTCTTCATCAGGAGGATTCCACTTAAGCTCAATTTGTTCTTCATCAATGAAGACTTCTGGTTCTTTAAATAATCTTCGAGCCTCTTGATATGGCCAATCTTCTGGTATCTGGTACCTGGAAAATGAAGAAGGTAATTATTTCTGAATATGTTCACCTCTCACACAAAAGATTTTATTTGCAGACCAATCAACATTTACAGTCTAGAAACTTACAAATCCTTATAAGTAGACAAGCTACACCAACTATTATCCTATACTACACAGCATTACATTTCCCACAATGGAGAAATAAGACCAACAATGGCAAAATGTGATGTATTTTATGCAAATTTCATATCAAACTAGTCAGTATACTTGCAAAGGACAACCACAGTCCAGTTTAGAAGTATCAATAGTAGTCTAAAAATAAATAATGTATGTGAAAAAATTGAGACCACCAACAGCTTAGCATGCACACTTTCATTTTTGTACCAAAATTTGACCAACACGATAATATAAAAATGTTAACACCTATAAGTTTTAACAATTTGATCATATATTCTATCCAAATCACATTTATCGAAGCAAATTTCTGCAGTCATAAGTATGGGAAACAGATATGCAAAATCATAAACACTTACCTGTCCTTATTTATGTTCTCCAGTATATTCTCTATGGAGCCATGTTGACGGATGAGCTTCAAAGCAGTCTGTCCACCAATACCTGTATCAGATAATTACAGTAGCAATAAATACTGAATCCATTATTAAAATTTTAGCCAATCACAAAAATCCATTATTACATAAGGACTGAAACTGATAAAAACCTCAAGTACCTCGAATGCTTTCACAGTAATCACATCCAGAAAGAATGCACAAGTCAATGAATTGATCCATAGAAAGATTCAGTTCCTCCAAAACCTGGAAGAAAATCATCATTAGAATAGCGATTTAAAGACTAAGCAACTATATCTATATCTCTGTTTAATGTTCACTTGACCTTGGCAACTTCAAACTCCATGACAGGTATTTTTCTTGAGCTAGGATCCATCAAATGGCGAAGGAATCTAGGGGCGCCGAAGGTTAGGGAATCCATATCTTCAGAAGCCACAGCATAAACCTGAAATAAACTGGATAATAAGTATTGAAAAACAAAGTAATTGATGTTTTGTAAGGATATTGTACAAAATCATATACATAGGAGAAGATTAAATATTTTATAAAGGCATTTTTCGGAAAGAGAAAACAAAAGACAGAAATTTCGCATATCATTTATAGCTTGATGGTATCATTTCTCTTAAAAGCACCATGCCAACAAAACCAAATCAACCAACTAATCAGGAAAACAGAAGATACATGCCTTTTCTGACTTACAAAGCGCAGCACATTGAGCTTCTGCTTCAGAAGGAGCCTACAGAAAGAAAGTAGAATTTACAAGATTCAATTGCTTTCATCGCATTGTTGCCAAGCACCTCAATTCATTTCATCATTTGCCAAAAAAGAGAATTTAATTTATGAAAACATTAGGAGAGACATCAGTAAATTGGAAGAATGAACACAATGGCACATAATTAAATCAACAAATTATGGTATTTATGTAATGTCACCTCAATGACAGGCACTCCCATCAATCTTAGAAGTCTTTGGCAGTCTTCATTGTGCTGCTTTGTCACCTGCAATGACAGCATATGGCCTTCCAATTCAAACCTAGATCATCTCACATAATTAGAAACTTGGTAATCATAAATTTTGCAATTGACCCACCTTCACAGTCCGTTTACTGAATTTTTCTATGTCTTCCTTATTGCCAGCCTGCAATGTTTAACAACAGAAGCTGTATGATCATATTCAGAACACCTGTTAAATTGAAATTTTGCATGTTGGATGGTCTTCCGTATATCTTTGGCAGACCTTATACAGACATTTATAAGAGGACGCATCTTTCTTTTACTAAAAATAAAGTTTTGTGGGCATTATACTAATTATCTGAAGAAAATTTCACATGGTAGCAAACTCGATATCTGTTACACTATCAACACTTTTGTTCTTGCTAAAGCTTGTCCAAAGATCAGAGTGTAATAAACATTTCCAAATAACAAAATGAGAAACAAAAACGACAAGATCAATGGTCACAAGAAAGTCAAAACAATATATCCACATACCGCCACAGCTTCAGCTAAATCCTCAGTGGCATCCACCCTTTTCGAGTAACTGTAACATAAGTACAATACGAGAAGCTTCAGAAAACCATAGTAGAAAAGCATGTAACTTTTTTAGTCTTTTAGGCAACAGGTGATGAAACAAATGCATGTTGATAAAAAAAGTACCGTTTTGCTAGCTCTTGTTTCTTCAAATCCGGTGGCTTTCCATCAAAGACATAGCTGCAGACATAGGCCAAGGAACTCAGCAATGCAATTACTCAAACCAGATAACACTCACATAGTCACACGACAATAAATAAAATAATAACAATAATAAAAACAAAATACTAAGAAACACATTACACTGGTTTCATTCCAGCTTCAAGAAGCCTGATTGTGCGTGTAAACATGCCTTGCAAATGACTACAACAAAATGACCCAACAAAACCAAATGTCAAAACACGCATGAACCAAAAGTGCAAACGGATTTCACCACAGATTACAGGGCAAACAACAAAAAATAAGTTGCAATATCAATCTGATTCCCATAAAGTTGACAAACATCACTAAATGACACACAAATCCTACAGGACCATCTACCTTGTAACTTCCCCAGCCTCATTAGTTAACATTTCGGTCCCAGTTCTTCCAACCACAATCTGCACTCATGCAAAACACAAAAACCCACATCCAAATCAAGCGCCAAAAATCACTCAATCAAAATCAAAATCCACAAAACAAAATAGGGTTCATCAATATATACACAACCAAAAAAAAAAAAAGCAAGGAAAAGAAGGTACCAGAAACTGGTAGATGCTCATGCTGGCATCAATGGCAATCTTGCGACCGAAATAGCTCTCAAATTTCTGTTCTTTCATGGCTTTGGGTGCATTGTCCGCTAAAAGCTTAGTTAATCCCTAAAACAAAACATATCCACATGAGAAAATACAAAAACAGAGCATTAATGAAGACATTAGAGGGTCCAAAAATGACAAACCTTGATACCCATCTCAACAAATCAACCAAAATTACTTCCTTTAGGTTTTGCTATCTACTTCTTTACTCTTCACTCTTTCCCGCCTACACCCTCTCACAGCTCCAATGTGTGCACATACATATGGGTGTACTGTCATAAGTCATTATATGCATTGGCTTGTTCACACGTGTGTCCACCCTTAACGGGTGTTTTTCTTTTTAAAATGAAATTTCACGAAACCCTATCAACATATGTCGTATAATAAACGGAATCTACTTTTATTTTTTATAACAGCACCCTCCCCTATATTAATAGCCGGACTATGCTTAACCGTTTAACTTAATTGAAGGCAGACAAAATACTGCAAAAAGACTATGTTACCTCTTAATAACTAATTTTTGGCTAAAATGACGTCGTTACCACTAATTTTTGAGGGGGAAAATTATAAAATAATATGGATGCACGGGAAGCAACAATTGACAGTGGTCTTGTACAGTTTTCTTTTAAATGAAAATACCTTTATATGTTCTTAAAAATTATCAAGTTAAAAATTTTAAAAATAAATAAATAAATAGAAGATGTTATTGTTACTTATGAGCAATGGTAACAAAGCAGTGGTCCATATAAAGGCCATTGTTATACACTTGTTATGTGCAATTTTTTTTTTTTGAGCAAATTACTAACAGATCTCCAAACATATCCCTTATTATAATTGAAAATCACTTTTACTTTTTATAACAATAATCTCCCCTATATTAATGGTTTAATCATGTTGACATTTTAAGATAACTGAAAAGTGATAAAATGGAGCAAAAAGATGAGAATATCCCTCCATTTATAAAATCTAATATGGGTCCATTGTCTCTCACCTTTCTCTCTCTCTCTCTCTCTCTCTCTCTCTCTCTCTTTCTTTCTCTCTTCTCTCCTTTTTCTCTTCTTTTTCTTCGTCTTCTTCACCGGAACCTAGATCGACGTTTGGAAACCCAGATGCCCCTCTCTCTCTCTCTCTCTCTCTCTCTCTCTCTCTCTCTTCTCTCTTCTCCTTCTTCTCTTCGTCTTCTTCACCAGTCGATCTGGGCTTCCAAACCCAAATTGGCTTCTAGGTTTCCATATGGAAACTCAAACATCAATCTGGGTTTCCATCTAAAAACCTAGACATCGATCGGGTTTGGAAATCCAAATCGACGTTTGGGTTTCTATCTGGAAACCCAACTACCCATCGCGATCTGGGTTTCCAAATGATGTAGGTCTGGTTCCATCTTAGAACTAGACCGTCACCTACTATGGATCTGGGTTTTCAACCCAAACCCGCATCAGTGTTTGGGTTTCTATATCAAAACTCAGATCTGCATCAGTGTTTAAGTTTCCAGATGGTGTTGATGATGATGTTCTTGGGTCTATTTAATGACGATGGTAGTGGTTTTTGTTTGAAGATGGCAGTGGTTTTTGTTTGTGTTGATGATTAATGATGTTGGACCCTATTTTTGTTATTTGTATTGATGATTAATGATGATTGTTTGTGTTGATGATTGATTTTGATGATAAATGATGATGGATCATTGTTGATGAATCAAGCATCTGTTGTTGAACCTAGAAACTCAAATATCTATTGAATGTTGATGAACCATCATCAATTTTTTTTTTATCATTTTTCTTTCTTTTTTTTGAAATATTATTTTTTTTTTCAAATTGATCTAAACTGTTCATTTTTGAGATAGACAGTTTAGATCCATTTAAAAATTTTTTAAATTATTTTTTATAGTTAAAATATAATTTTTTAAATTCTAAAATAAATATTTTTAAGTTTTAAAATTTTAAATTATTTATTTTTTAAAAGAAAAATAAAAATCAAAGAAATTGACCAAAACGTCCTTACTACAGTTAACTATTGTCAAACCGTTAGTGCAGAGAAAGTCATTATTACAAAAAGTAAAAGTGGTTTCCGATTATAATCAAGAATATGTCTGGAGGCTTTCCAGTAATTTGCTCCTTTTTTTTTTTAGCTTAGTTTCTTCGATTCTTTGTTTACTATTGCTTTACACTTCTACTACTTGACACTCTATTTGTTTAATTCTTCAATGTCTTTGCACTTGCTTGTGAATTTCTTTGTTTAATTTCATATTTGACACTAATATGAAAGGATCATCTAGTTCAAGTACTGAAGTTAATGGTGGCATTATCAAGTTCAAGAACCGACGATGTTATTGTGGAATGAATACTTATGTCAAGATTTTTGAATCTGAAAAAAATCCTAATAAATTATATTTCTCAAGTAAGCCACACAAATTAAACCATTATTGTTTTTAGGCTCTTATTGACAGGACCCAAACCAGACCTTCTCTAGGCTCTTGTTTGAAGGGTCCCGTCGGGCACTTCAAGGACTTCCCGGACCCAACTCGTCGAATCGAAGAAACCCGAGAAGCGAACCCCTATACTTTTTTAGCCAGTTTACTCGTTTAACTTAAAAATTTGGTTTCCTTTAAAATAATTGAGAGTGATAAAATTTTTCGTATTTCCGATTAAAAACAATTTTTTTAAAAAATTTCGGCAGCATAACGGCTGCATTTTTTACAAATCCAAAATTTAACCTGCAAGGAAATTATGTTTCGACTATAATTCTATTTCCTTTCAACTTCTTTAACCACAAACATGCATTATAATCACTTCATTTCCACAACAATATGCAAGAACTCATGCTAACATATGCATGTATACTTCATATGTGAAAATGCATAAGTGTTTATAAGATTATTTACAATCATACAATTTAAATTACAAGTACTTTTCCAAAATTTATATATTCAATCCATAAACAGGATTACATCAACACATTTTATGAATCGCCCACCTAAAAGCAATATGCCAATCTCTCAGCAACGAGTCCCCTAAAGTAACACCTGATGGGGTAAGCGGCTACACAACACAAATGAGAGGTTAGATCGTCACATAATAATAGTACGTAATGATATTCCAATTTAATATTTTACTTATATAGTTGTTGAAATTTCTTTTTCAATTTTTAAAACATTTCTCATCAAAAGACCATATGTATACCCTAGTGTGCTCTAGCCATCACGTGACGATTTTTCCACTAACGCCAACGTGATGCTACTATAGTCTCTCGACCATTACATGTAGAATTTACTACATTGCGACGTAGGGTGGGATAATCTCAACTTTGGGCAACTACAATGCGAAATTCTCTACTTCACAATTGTAGTGCTAGTGAACTATACTCTGTGCAACCACATGCGGAATTTTCTACATCGCATATTGTGGAGCAACTACTCATTATCACTTGCAACTAGGTACGGAATTTTCTATATTGTAGCTTATCGCAAGCGATTATAACTCTAGACACTACGAGTGGAATTTTCTACATCGCCACGCAGTGCCAATTACTCCAATATTATGGTATACACACGATTCTTAACTCGAGCTTTGCATCAAACTTTTGAAAACTACTTTTGCCTTCGAATCTTATTTCTTAATCTGAGACAATGGTTACTTAAAATCCAATTTATTTTTGGAAAACTAATTAAAGATTTTATTGAACACTTAACAAATTACAATGTAAATTGAAATTAACTAACGTAAGCGAAGAACACTTACCTCGATCCCAAAAATGCTCCAACGCCTCAATGGGCTCCTCGTATCTCTCTCGCCAGCTCATCACCTACATAACATTCATATCAATAAGAAGAAATTTTAGCACTTGATTAATTAACAATGTGCTTAGTCACATTGTTTTACACCTTTAACTCTTTTAACAATTCTATACGCTCTAACTTTCCTATCTTGATTTTAATTCAACTGGGACTCTCTAATTCCAATTTCTTCGCAAAAGTTTCAGTTATACATCCCTAGGGACACCTTCACGCAGTTCGTATAATTTTTAGAGGCTCGAAACGAAAATCAGAATTTTAAGCCTCATTTGACACCCTATAATAACATATGATGCAGCAACCTGCTCGGGGCTCCATTTTCTTTCGTTCTTTTTCCTACAGTCCTCTTATCTCACATTCTGGTCATACGTCAAATTTCGTTGAAAAATTCTATTGTTTGCTATGTCAAATCTAAGAAAAACGTCATTTTTCGGGCACTTTTCGATGCATTTTTTCACATCGGACGAGCGACAATGGTTTTTCTTTCATATCTAAGTTTTTTTTACCTAATTATGATAAACTAAATTCATTCTGTGCAATAAAAATTATATTTATATAGTTATTTCACTTATCGACTCTCTAACGATACTATTTTGGCCGTAACTTGCTCAATTTTTATCGGAATCGTTCCGTTCCAAAACCTATATTTTTCTATAACTCCTAGGCATGATTTGAGGTCTAGAACAACCCCATATATGTCAGACTTGCATAGGTTGTCTCTATCCCATGGTTTGAGCTCGGGATTCCCAAAGTACTCAAAACTATGCATTTGACAATCCTATTACTTCTATATGCTTTACTAACCTTGTTTATATTTAAATTTGAGTTCAAATCATCAAAACTTAGAGGTTACCTACTGGTCTTCATGTCCTTAACACACACACAAACACTACTTTTTCATTTTAACACTCACAACTCACTCACAACTTTTATCAAATACTTGGACTGTGTAAAAATCAATTTTGTTTTCACTTGTATCAAGTTCATATGGCAGCCCTTTTTATACAACCCTAACCTACCATTCACACACCACAACTTATCATCTAAGCTTACATAACACCTACTTAGGGTTCTATACAACTTTTAAGTGTAAATCCTTCAACACAACACACTACAACCAACACAACTCTCATCCACTTATACAACACCAACAAACAACCAAAATGGAGAGAAGAGGTGATATCTCACCTTGTTTCTTGTTTAGAAGGGTGAGATTAACTTGGAAAAGGTCCTAGAGAAGTGGTTTGAAGCTTGGATGGTTGCTTCTTCACCCTTTTCTTTTTGCCGTCCCCTCCCTTGGTCCGTCACGTTGCTGTTTTGCTTCCACACTGCAGGTTCTGTTTTGTTTCTTTGTTTCACGGTTGGTCTGCTTCTCTTTCACGACTTCTTCTTGCTTTTTACTTCACCAATTTGACTCTAAGTGTTGTATTTATAGATTTAACAATTCCCAAATGACCTCTATGTCCCCAATTCTTTCTATCTCATGCCATTTCCTCTCCTTTTCTTTTATTTTCACGACAACTTTGCTTCTTCTATTTTTTTCTTTTTTTCAATTTTTTCTCCAATTGTTGTTTATGTATATATACATATCCCATTAACATTTTATAGAATACCAAGCTTGTCCCTTGACTTTTTTTACTATCATTTATATCTTTAACTAAATTTAATTAATGATTAGCTATTTATTCTAAATAACAATTCTTAAAGTTCTCATTTGTGCGCTTAATTCTATTATATATCTTTTATAAATTATCTCTTATTTGTGGACGGATTATTTTACTCTTCATTGACTTTTTCCTTATTGAATTAATTATTGTATAATTCTAGAACGATCATTCGCTCTTCGATGACTCGATTTAAATTAACATTTACTAGATTTACTATTTAAACTTCACAATCTAGTTTCTAACGCTAGGAAGTTAAAAATCGAAACTAGGAGTTTACACCTAATGAAGATAAATATTCTCAATATTCGCAAGAAATTAACCAAGTGGATAATGCAATGGAAAATGATAGAATTATAGCAATGAGTCAAGTGTTCGAAAAAAGATTCCATATGATGGAAATGACACAAAAGAAGATGAAGTTACTAATTGTTGTCAACGTGCCATTTAGTGGTTTAACTATGTTACTTGTGATGGTATTGAACACAAAAAAACAAATGTACTATGTTATAGTTGAATATGAAAATGCAAACAACCATATTGAATAAACATCAAATGACACTTGTGTTGATAAACCATATATGCATCCTTATTGAATAAATATCAAGCCATGTTGAATAGGAAAATGCAAACAAGGTATATTGAATAAACATCAAACTGTCATTCCAAATATAGGATTGAAATATTTTCATACAACCAAATATATGGTATATGTTCATACACCCAAATGTATGGTGTATGTTCATACACCATACACATAAGTTGGTGGTGTATGTTCATACACCATACACAAAATATAAGTTCACACCAGTTAATGGTGTTGTCATCCTAAACTACACATATGTTCTAATATCCCAAACAATGCAGTTATCATCCTATAAAGCATGTATGTTTTCAACTAACCATAATAACAAAAGTAAAACAATTGTTTTTACCTTAAAAACTGCACAAAGCATTAATATTGTTGTTGATACCTAAAAAACTGCACAAAAGAATTGATTTTTTCCACTATAACTCAAAAAATTGTACAAACAAGTTTGTTGCATCATTTACAAAAGGACACAAATTTGATGTAGCAATAACATCATCCTATTAGGACATAAAAAATTTCATTATGAACAAAATGGTATTGCTCAACAAGTAAACTAAAATGCTAGTGTCTAAAAATATGAATTTACCTTATATGTCTTGAGAATGCTATGATGCATTAGAAGTGAGTGGTTGGAATAAATTTCCTTGATCTTTAGATTGGGAATTCAAGAATCACAGGACCTATAAAAAAATAGCCCAAACAAAATATAAACCTATATATGATACCTTGTTAACTTGTCAAACAAAATACTCTATGCACTTAGACTGCTCTTAGGACATTTGCAGGTTATGTTTGGGCTGATGTAAGATCATTTGCATGTGTCTTTACTCCTTTCTATTGACACTTGGATGTTGTGAGGAGCTGCCAACCTAAGGAAGAAAAATGGATCAATATATGTGTGTTCAATAACAAGTTGGCATTGTTGTGTGTCATTACACTTACTTCAAAGTTGTTAGTTCTTACATGTTGTGATTGGGCTTGTGTTGCAACTTGAGTTAAACTACTCCCAGCCTAAGACAACAGTTGAATTGTTAGTGTATGTTCGAAAAAAGTGATTAAAGATTGAGAATTACCAAGAGTATAGGTTGAATTGGGTGGTTGATTTCCTACCACGTGTTCTAGTTGTTGTGGAGGTGCTAGTAGACTATAATAAGAAAATTAAGTTAGTTGATTGCAAATAAAAAGTACATATGAATAAATAATTGATAGAATAAGAGTACACAAGTTATCGTTTTCAATTTTTTTGGTGGAAGGCCATTGTTTTTGTTTGGGCAGGTTCTCTTCTAGTGGCCCACCTCTTTATAAACAGTGCATCTAAACTTTACTTATCTATGGATCTTTTTTTCCTTTAGTTGCTCTTATCTTACTTAATTGTTTTGGTCTGCTAGACTTTCTAATCTTCTTTGGTGGCAAAATGGGTGCACATTCTAACTCTGGCCACAGGTGCTCGTCTGGAATGGGTTGCATAAATTGGGAATATGTCCTCATATATGCATCTTTCTTCATGTAATGGCTAACATATCGTTCAATCTCAAGTATCTTCTTACGAATGCATGCTAGTGGATGCCAACATGGTAGCCCACTCATAGTCCAAAACTCACAATCATAATGTAACCTTTCAAGGCTCACAGTGAACTGCCTATCACCATCCTTAAGGATGGCAAAATACGGATCTAGACAAACACCAGGCCTGAACCAACATTGGACCCTGTTTTTTCTTTTTCTTTTTTCTTTTTTTTTTTTTAAGGTCCAGACCCTACCTATATTTTTAAATTAGTTTGAGAATCTAGTTTTAGACCCGACCTGCACATTTTATGGGCCTGCTCAAACTCGCACCAGACTCAGATTTGAGCAAGTTAGATCTGAGTTAATCGAGTCAGATTCAGATTTGATCGAGTTGACCCGAATTTTTTAAAAAAGAAAAATTCAAAATTTTCTCAAAAATTGTTTATGGAATAAGCAATTCAATGGGTGCAAGTTTCCAACTTGATTTAAAAAAAAAAAAAAAAACTACTAGATCAGATTAGACTAATTTCACATCATATAATTCATTCCATAATTATTCTTGCCAAATTTTACAAAAAAAAAAAAAATGTCGCAATCAAAATTAAACAAAAAATAATATTAAAAATTAAAATTTATCCTTAATTTACATCCCAAAATAAGAAAAAAAATTATAAATATAAATATAAAAAATAAAATCAAGTTGATAATGGCTCTTCTTCATTTTGTTTATGATATATTTCTTATTTCAGAATGCCACTTAATAGAACAAATCAAGTGAAAAATAAAAAATTAAATTAAAAATTATGAATAACATACATAATGTAATTAGATTTATAATTATTTTTTATACCTCAAAATGGAGCCCACATCCAATTTTGTACACACATCAATACTTTCAATGTGTCTAGATGCAATCTCTTATAATGTGAACTCAAGAATCTATCCTCAGTACTAAAAGTGGACTCAAAAGTCACCGTAGACACAGGAATTACTATGATGTTTTCTTAAACTAGATGTTCCTAACCTTTTACTAGTATTCAATAATTTTCCACAAAAATTACATTTAGCCATCCTAACACCATCAACTTCAACTTTAAACATGTGAGTCTAAATAAATTATGTTTCTTGCTTTCGTTTGGCTACTCTTAGAACATTAGACTCAACATTCTCAATATCACTATCTCCAGTTGAAGTATTCATCTGACTTTCTCCACAAGTAGTTATATTATTTAGCTACCTAATATATTTAAACAATTCAATTAATAAAAAAAAAATATAACAAAACAAAAATATTTTGTCTTAGTGAAAGCATATGCGTTGTTACACTAGAGGTTTCAACTACTGCCACTAAATGTAGGTAAGTTAAAGTTATTAGTTTCCAATAATATACTATTCACCCATTTAGCGTTAAATAAAGGTACTATAGTTAAAACAACGTGCATTTAGCTTATATCTCATAACAATACTATGAAAATATTGACATAAAATCAAATTTTAGATATATTGTACCAAGACAAAACCAATTGGTATACTTCACAATTAATTGTACAATCTTTCCATTAGTGTTAGAATTATAATAAACTCAAACACTAAAACATCAATCTAAACAAATTGTTAACAAACTATTTTTACTAAAAGTCTAAAACTTAACGAATTATACCACTAAGGTTCAATTAACAACATTTCAAATACCAAAAAAAAAAAAAAAACTAGTAACAGAACACCAACTTACAAGTAAAGAAGATATAGTTAGAGATGGTAGTCCATATGGACTAAACAGTCAAAACGGTGTCTGAAATACTAGGAAGACAGTTGAAACTCCAAAAAGCTGAACCTAAGCTTGGCAAAATGGACAAGATTTGGAAACCCTGTCCATACTCATAATTATGCACAATCTTTCAATTAGTGTTAGAATTATATTATAAACTAACAATTAGAGAAGACTACAATATGTTGTGAGATTTCTTCTATCCAAATCAAACTATCAAGCAGCTATAGCATATACAAATTCAAGAGCCAGACTTACTAACAGATTCAGACCTTATTTACTTCATTCATTTTAAAACATGAAAGGTTACTTCATGAATGACACTGAACTGCAAAATCAAATGGTTACTTAAACAATAAATGACATCAACATAATACATAGAATCATATCTTCTTTAAAAAACCAATTTCATCCATCAAATTCAAAAGAACAACAACCAAACAAAGCCACTAGAAGATTGAAACTAAATAACAATAAATACCCAGTAACAACAAAATAAATAATCAATCAAAAGTCAATGTACCTAAGAGAGAAACAACGATAATGTTCTGGTAGAAAGAGACAGAGATGTTCTGGTGGTCGATATACCCGAAAAACCTAAAGCAAAACTGAGATATGAGAAATCAAAAGACCCAAAAAAAGAAAATTGAAAAGAGAGACCACAATAATATTGTAGTTTCGGAGCTTTGGACACACAGCAGATGACATGGTGGTGATGGAGAGAGAGAGAGAGAGAGAAGAGTAGTCGAGTAAAGGAATGGTGATAATGGAGATTAAAGAGAGAAAAAGTAAGAGTCGAGAGAGTTGAGAGAGTTTTGTTATTTTTTTTAAAGGAAATGGGTAAGGGGTATACAAGTAACGAGTATTTTGCGAGTCTAATGGAGACTAGTGGATAGGCCTATATCCTACCTACAAGTTTACAGTTTTTTTCTAATGTAATTCTTTTAAAGGTCTTTTAAAAAGCAGTTTGGGTCTATACTTGAACCGCATCATTGTAGGTATGGATAGGGATTGCATATTCTGTCTGACGGACCCCATCCTTATATCTCTGTTTTCGTATGATCAGTGGTCCGTCGGCAACCCCACAGTAACCCTCCATAGGATCTCTGATCCGGTTGGAAGATTCCCATGAAGCTAAGCCCCTTTTTACTTCACCAAAAATATTTTTAAAAATCTCTTTTGAAAATGGAAACGGTTGGGAAATTTTCCTTTTTTTTTTTTTCATACATTTACAAATTAGATTTATTAAAAATTTAAGCAGTATAATGGTTATTTTTCTAAAAATGCCACCTTGCAAAAATTTTCAGAAAACCTGTATACTTCTATAACAATCAAATTCTCAACTTCCGGGTCTTAGACTCTTTCCATTTCAAAACCACAAGCAACCACAATCATACTATTACATACAAAATCAAAAGATGACTTAAAAATCTTTTACATACCATGCATAATTATAATTAAATGTTTTTCAAAAATTTTATACGTTTATATACAAAAATTATATTGTAGGTTTTCAAACTACATTTATAACAACATGTACAAACACAACAACACTCGACTAGATCTATATATTCTTGAGTTGGAGTTCCTATAATTGACACACCCGTACCTATACCTATACCTGTACCTACCCCTGATGAGATTTTATTTATAAAGCATGAAAATAATGGTGAGCTAAACGAGCTCAATGAGTGTCATAATTTTTCTTATTCAAAGTTTTATTTGAAATTAAGCCTCCCTAAAATTTTTACATGATTTCATGAGTATCGTACATAGTAAAATAAAAACATGCTTTCTGAAATTCATTTGGTATGGATTGACAGGACCCTTCCCAGACCTTATCTAAGCTCTTGTCTGGAGGATCCTGCCGGGCACTTCAACGGACTCCTCGAAACCAACTCGTCAGATCGAAGAAATCCGAGAAGCGAACCCTAACTTTCTTCAACCGGTTTACTCGTTTAAACTCAAACATTCAGGTTTCTTTTAAACTAGTTGGGAGTGATAAAATTTTTCGCGATTCTCTTTCAAATAATTTTATAAAATTTTCGGCAGCATAACGGCTGCATTTTTGATAAACCAAAATTTACCTGTCAAGAAAATAACACTTCGACTAAAATCTCAATTCCTCCCAACTTCTTTATTCCCAAACTTGCAATAATCATCATCATATTTCCACAAACATGCCACATCAACACTCAATTCTCAATTTATAAGTACAAACTTACAAACTCAAGTAGAATATATCTAGATGCATCATATATATGAAATGCATGAATATTTACAAATATACAATTTCAAAATATGAATATTTGTTTCTCAATTACATATCCATCTCATCCATAAAGTTTTACATCATCACATATCATAGATCGCCCACCTATATATATACAACAAAATGATGACGACCTGTCGTCCGCGGTGGCACACAATTAAATATAAATAGCTACAAAATAAACAAATAAGTTAGTGCAACGAAGATATAATATCACATACACTAACATGACAATTTATCATTTGTTTTATGATTTCTTTCAAAACCCCCATGTATATCCTTTAAACATTCTAACCATCACGGGCGATTAAAACTAACACCAACGTGAAGCTTACTAAGTCGTCTCAACCACTACGTTACGGAATTTACTGCATCGCACGTAGGGCGCTAAAGCTTATCGCTGAGCAACTACAATGCGGAATTTTCTGCATCGCAATTGTAGTGCTAAAACTCTGGGCAACTACGAGCGGAATTTACTGCATCGCTTCGTAGCGCTAACTGTTAATTAACCAACTACGTGCGGAATTTTCTGCATCGCAACGTAGCGCTTATATTTTCTAGGAAACTGAGCAACTACGGACGGAATTTTCTGCGTCGTCTCGTAGTGCTAATTTCTCTATACTCTGAGCGACTACGGACGGAATTTTCTGCATCGTCACGTAGCGCTAACTCTCATAACCTCTTAAGGCATATACATGGGTTTTATAATCAATTTCTTCAAGTGCAAAAGCACAAAACTCACTAGTTTTACATCTTCTGAAAACTTTCTCATTTTACTCTTTCTATAACAACTTAGTATTAGTTTCTATATGCTTAACTTGAATATTAACATTGAAAATCCTTTTCATTTTCATTTATTACTTAGTTACAATATTCATTACGAATAATCATGAATTGATATAGAATTTAAACACTCATAAGTGGCGAACCACTTACCTCGAGGCCACGTCAAGCGTCTCGACGAGGCTCCTGGACGCCGCTCACGTGCTCGTCACCTACACAACATGATCTCATCATTACTAGTGATAATTTGAAAAGTTGAGAATCTCAACTAAGACCCATTTTTCTTTATATAATCTCCTAACTTGTTTCTAACTCAACCGAGACTCTCTAACTTCGATTTCTTTGTAAAAGTTTTACTTCTAGACCCCTAGGATCATCCCCATATGTTTCGTTTGGTCTCCAAAAGCTTAAAACAAAAAGTCAACTTTTTAATTATACGGTTGACCACGAAAAACAGAATTGAAACCAGCCATGGTTTCACCTCCGTTCCTTTTTTTAGCGTCTCCTTATCACATAACTAAGTCGCCCGGAAAGTTTCGTTGAGAAACTCCATCGTTTGCTATGTCAAATCTAAGGAAAACGTCCGTTTTGGACACTTTCAGGCGCAATTAAGTGCCCGTTTTGCAAACTCTTGGTTTCGGGTTAGCGACGCTAGATTTTATTCCATAACTAAGCTTCATTTAACTTATAATGATGAACCAAACTCAAACCATGTAATAAAAATTGCATTAGGATAGCCGTTTCACTTCTCAGAGTTCTAACGGCGCTATTTCGTGCATAACTTGCATAATTTTTATCGGATTCGATCCGTTCCAAAACCTATGGTTTTCTATGGTTCCTAGGCATCATTTGAGGTGTAGAACATCCCCAATTAAGCCAAATATGGTCAGGTCTCCTCTAGCTCAAATTTGAGTACGGAAATCACTAATATTGTCAAAACTAGCTCTCTTGAGCTTCTCTTTATTCCTACATGCTTCCCTATCCTTTTCTAATCATTTTTATACTCAAACTTGGGTTCAAAACCATCTAATTTCAATGTTTAACTACTGCCCTTCAAGTGTCTAACACAAACATAAATCTAACTTGGTCATTAGAGTGCCCAAAATTCACTCAAAACTTTTCTCAATCACTTGGTGTTCATAAAACTCTACTCTCGGTTTTTATTTTGAGGGAGGGTGTAACAGCCCATTTACATCAAGTTATGTCATCAATTACACCCAAAACTCATCCTTGATGATTCTATAACAATCTCCTAAGGTTCTAACAAGATTTAAGAGCAATCTAATCAACCAAATCAACAAAATCAACACAAGGGGCTGTCACCAAATTTCTGTTTTGTTTCAGCAGAAAGTTTAAAGAAAATGAATTAAAATCTCATTTAGAGCTTGATTGGAGAGTGTGGATGACTTACTAGGGACCCTAGGAGGTGGATTGAGGGGATGGAAGGCTGGTTGGGAGGTTATTTCTCCCCAGGCCGACCAGCTTGCTGCACCCCGTCGCGATTCTGTTCCAGCTCGCGTCTGGGTCTGTTTCGCTTGCTGTTTGCGTCCGTTTCTGCTCTGTTTCTACTCGACCAGACCAGTACCTCTCCTCTTCTGCTCGTCCTCTTCCTTTGCTGCCCAGAACCTGCAGTTTTACTGCCTTGGATCTTCCTCACGCGAGCTGTCCTGCTGGAACTCGTGTCAGTTCCTCGCGCGACTGGTTCTACTCGCACCCAGCTCGCGATCTGCTGCTGTCCTGCTCTATTCCTTTGCTGGTCTGGACGGTTTTTGCTGCTCAAGACTCCTTCTCCCTCTTCTTGGCTTCTTCCTTTCCTTGGCTCACGGCAGCAGCTACTCTTTCTCTCCCTTTCTCGATTTCTCTCGACTGTCTCTCGGTTGACTGTTTTTGTTTGTGTTTTTGTGCTGAAAATTTCAGCTGAGTGGTGTTTATATAATAAACAACTTTTACTAATTGCATCTTGTCCCATTTCTTTTTAATTTTATTAAACTCTCATTTCCTTTCTTTAATTCTCATATTAGCCCCTCTATACTTGTTTTAAATTCTCATTTCATTAACATTTTCCTTCGATCGTCAAGCTTGAATTATATATATAAAAAAAACTAAGCTTATTTTATAAATCTTGACTCTCTCTTTTTAATCGAATTTTAATTCGATTATCATTTACTAACATCTTGAATTTCTAGACTTAGATTTTTATTGGGACGTTACTAAACTTTTTAATACGATGAATTTCATCGTATTCTAAATGAATATATTTCGAAGGTTATGAAATTAAATCAATTAAACGTAGAGAGTTATATATTATCTCTCTACCTCAGTTTCTAATGTTGGGACTTTAGAAGTCGGAGCTAGGGGTTTACATGGATAGACA
>CM034466.1:21150-45840 GCA_019925255.1 Litchi chinensis | reverse complement strand
TGTAGTATAACATGAATCATGCAAAATAAAACGGAGATTCAATAACATGTTGAAAAGCGATTTTTTTGGTTTCGAAAAACTAGTTTGAAACGTTATTCAAATTTGAAAACATAGCATCACATAAAATCATAAGTAGCGGTGGTGAGGCAGTTTTTTGAAAACTTTCCCTATAAAATAGGCCAACCACCGGTGCCTGAATACCATATGGTACCCTAGGTATGGATCAGTCTAGAATCGACCAGTTAGGTTATATGCCCCAACACTGGCGCTGTCTTAATCAATAAGAGCGGAATTTACCTTCGCTCATATAAAAGTTAGCTATTTTATATACCCAGTTTGTGCATGGATGACATACTAAATAGGACTAACTGACACAGTCCCTCCTATTGTTAGTAATAGACACCCTTGACACTGCCCATGTATAGATTTGGGTACACTAACCGGTAATATATATTTGAGATACCTAATCTAAATGGGACGAACCACCATTCCCAATAGGTAACAACTAGTATCACAGGTTTATAAAAACATTTTCATATACGTAGCTTTTCATCACATAATCTATGATTCTCATAAACTTTCAAAAATTCATACCGGAAGTTTTCATACTAAATTTATTTATTCTAAAAACTAACTTTCAATAATTTAAAACCATAAATTTAATTTTAACATGAAAAATCATGATGAATAGGAATATAATCGTTTCAAAGCTTTTCCAAAAAACACTCACCTATTGTTTGTAATAGCTCACGACAAAACATGTTTTAGGGTACCTACACAAAATCACACTCCACATTTAGGCGACATAATACTCAAATTTATTTGTAAAAGCTTCTTATTCGAAAATCTTAACATTTTAGCAAGTAAAACCCTTCAAACAACGTTTACATTCATTTTATCGCATTGAATGAATTCGTAACCCATTTTAACTCATGTTTACCAATTCTTCCCTAAACTTTTACACCACCCATTTCATTAAATTTTCTAACCAAAACCATGTTCAAACATATGAAATTTGATGGTAAATCAAGTCAAATTTTATAAAACTCATAATCTAGAAAAATAACACGGTTTAGTCGTGAATCACACCACTTAACATTCAATGGGTTCCTTTCCAAATTTCATGTTATTTTCATCATCCACCCAATCCATATAATCATTCAAAACAACCAAACATATCTCAAGACAATAACTCCCCACTTAACCACTTATGGTTGAATGCATAACCCATTATCATACCAATTCTTGTTTTTCATTCCAACATTCTAACTTGATAGTTTTGACATCTTTACATATATGAAATCACTTGAACAAATCAAACACAAGTGAGACCATATAAACCCTAACTTGGCTGTGTACCTCACTCAATATAGCACCAAGGTTTCTTCAAGTTTTCTATGTGAAATCACACTAAAATCACATCAATTTTCATGGCAAGAAGGCTAATATCCTAAACAACATCCTTTTGATTGTAAATCAACAAATCACTCATACTAGTAAACTTACCAACTCCTTTTAAAGCCCTAGCTTTGCTCTCCCATCAATTTGAAGTCTCAATCCTCTAAATCCATGTATTAAAATATCATTAAAATCACATACATCTCACTTGGAACTTCAATCAAACATTTTATATATAATTCACATATAAAAGTCCATGGAACTTGAACCTTACCAATAAAAACTCACTTGATCTTACTGGATAACCTTCCTAAGTTTGAGCATAACCTTTAGATGGCTTGAAAATCACTTAAAATTGCTTTAAAATGGACCAAGTGTAGCTATTGCCCTGTATTATGTCCTTGGTTGTACACCCTCTCAACTCTCTCAATCCTTCTCTTTTAATTTTTCTTCTCATCACTTAACCTTATATAATCTTTGGTTATGCTAATAATTGCCCTGAATTATCTTTAAATTTACAAGTTTGCCATAATAATTTGCCCCCAAACTAACTTGAGATTTACTAAATTACTATTGGTTAGCATTGAAGAAATGTGATTGGTTAAGACTTAAAAACTAGATCAATTCTAACTAGATCCATTTCATTGTAACCAATTGCTAACTAGTGATTCATTTATCTCAAAAATCACCATAATGTCATCCTTACCTCTACACTCTCTTATATTTTTAGATTTTCCAAAATGCCCTTAGATACGCATTTTAATAATTTAATCCACCACGTCTCTTTTTTGTAATTTATTTGACATCAATTTCATGCTAAACTCTAATAAACTAGCATACTACTCAATTTTGAATATATTTTCGGTCTATTCACAAGTCCTACTAGAATTCAATTGCACATTTAGATATTTATAATTATTTTATTATTCCATAAATAAAAATAACTTTACACAGTACATGTACGATACTACAATCGAGAGGGTATATTACACGGTCCATTTTGTCAAGCTTAACCATCCCTCACTTCAAAAGCTCATTCATCACATTGCAAATGGTCAACTTCCTACTCATTTGCCTAGTTTTTTGCAAATTTTTAATAATGGTTGATTCCCTCTCATTACATACACCTATCATACCTCTCTTGGGTACATTTCATGACATACTGCTTAATAGTTTCCAACATCTTCAATATAGGCATAACACGAATGAGATTCAACCATGAATTGAATGTCTCTACTACATTATTGGTGTTATAGTCTATTTTTGTGTCATGGCCAAAGGCATGGATTGCCCACGATTCCAATGGTATCTTCATGAGGTAATTAAAGGCTTCTTCAGATACTTCTTTAATCTTTTCCATTTTCAATGAAAAAGTCAAGTTTGTTCGTACTCTTGGCTGTTGGCCAGAACATTTCCCTTAAATAATGTATCTGATATTTGCTCATCATGTTCTTTAGTATGTGCAAAGTATAAAACCCATTGATATGAGTGGGCAACCACTAATAAGCCCATTTTATCCATTGACATAAAACAAACTCTTCTCCTTTCATGGAGCCCCATATATTCATATAGTAACCCAATAAACTAACCTTAACTGTGGCTATCTTCTTTCTCATAACCACCTACTACTAAACCACACTTTTGATCTAATGCAATTGCACACATTAGAATCCTCTCTGATAGGCCCTTTTTCTTATAAAACCTAAGCAGTCTGTTCAGCAACTCCATGGTGGTGGCCTTTCAGTCGGGATCTGCTCCAACTGAAAGGCTTCTGTGAAGCTAAGTCTTTTACTTTTATTAAAAGCCTTTTTAAAACTCTTTAGAATTTCTTTTCAAATGGAAGGAGATGGAAACTTTTTTCTTTTTAAAGTACATTTGCAAAACAAGGTTAATAAAAATTTTGGTAGCACAACGACTATTTTTTTTTTAAATTCCACCCTGTAAAAACTTATAGAAAACTTATGCACTTCTAAAACAACACAATCTCAACTTCTAAGTCTTAGACCCTTTTTTTCCTTTTCACAACCAACCACAAACATGCTTTCAATCTAAAAGATAACTTGAAAATCATTAAATTATACAAAAACATGATGCACACAAGTTTTTAAAACATAATTACAAAAGTATATAGATAAATATATCTTCCAAAATAATAATTACAAAACGTGCATCAAATCTTAAATAATTATGCATGCACATGATATTTCCAAAAGTAACCCAGTGCAATAGCATCATGTCCTCAACTCACTTGCATGATCAACGTAGCTCATTTTCATTGACGGCTCACACCTACACCTGGGGAGGATTTTTATAAAAACATGAAAAGAGTAGTGAGTATTTAACTCAGTGAGTGGGTAATATTTTTAAACTATGATAATTACTTTTAAAATATATATCCTCCCAAAATAGGCTGGAAAACTAGTAATTTATTACTAGTCATTAAAAACCGTAAAACTTACATAAAACATATAAATTTTACTGCTTGAAGTTTGGTAATAAATTTCATAAAATGTAAATTTTTTCATTTTCTAAACCTCATGTCCAATATGTGCTTTTCCTTTTGAAGCTTGCATTAGTTGGTAACCCAGGGAAATTTGTCCTTACGTGACGGTATGTATACAATATCAGAGCTTGTACACGTCACCAAGATTAAGGAATGCTAACTGTGTAGTCGCAGATGCGGGATCTCTGGGATCGCGATTCCTCCCAACATCAGATAGATCTACACTACCCCATAAGTATAGAGGGTGACAACTGACTTAAACCCCCCAAGTTAGTAACTTCTCTCATCTCTTACCATATATGTATAAGGTACTTCAGTTGATACTACCGGGATTAAGGTGAACCAAAGACATTAAAAAATCCTTTCAATATGCTTAAAACTTATACTTAAAACTTTTACATTCACTAGACATGAAAGCATACTAATTTAGCCCGTAAACATTTTTTTATCTAATATATGATTTACAACCAAAATACCATCTTTTTAGGCAAAAGCCTAAAAACTATACAATATCCTTAGCATGTCTCTTATGCATATATTTCATTCAAACATACTAAATTACTTTACTTCAAATATATATATATATATATTTATAACATAAATTTAAGAAAACTTATATGCATCATTAAAAAGTAATGACATATTCAAAGTTTGATCGATACAACACAATAAATTGGATATTCAAATAAACATTTGCAATTCAATAATCAATTTATAAAACTCATAAAAACTTTTAAAATAACCACAATCACAATTTACTACCCAAGCTAGTGAACTACTCCTCCAAGCCTTTCTTTAGCTCGTCACTCCACTTACACTTTAATACAATCATAATTTTCATTTAGAACTCATACATGCATCAACGCATAAATGTTTAACTACACAAGGATATCAAAATACTTTTTTGAAGTCATACCAACTTCAATTATTCGTATATAATTTTTCAGTCGAATTTCTTAATATTCAAGCATGTAAAACTCTACAATTTAAGCCTAAATTTCACACTAATGCATTAAATTAAATTTCGAATCATCCCACTCATTTTAGCCAAACTTAGATAAACTTTTATGCCATCAATCTTATTCAATTTTTCTCATTGTAATTACACTCAAACACACGTAATATGGTGTAAATTCTAATCAAATCCATAAAATATCACATTTGTGCAAAGATGCAAAGTTTGGCTGCGAAGTGACCATTTGACATTCTAATGAATTTCCTTTCAATTTCAAATTAATTCCATCATCAATATAACTTATAAAATCATTCAAATCATTCAAAAATAATTATCCATCATTTTTTGGTACCTATGACTGAACATGGCAGCTTATTTCACCAAACTTTTGCTTCTCATTTCAACATTTTAACTTGTCATTTAAGCATATTTGCATGCATAAAAATTACTTAAATCACTTAAACACAATTTGAACTATTAAAATCCTTCTTTGGTTGAAACATAACATGTAAATATATCACACTTTTGCTTTTCATTTCAACATTCTAACTTTACATTTCAACATCTCTACATGCATAAAAACCATTTAAATTAACCAAACTTAAATTGGACTATTTCAACCACCTCTTGGCCGAACCACATGCAAATTCAAATCCAACAATTCTTCAAGCTTTTACACTTAAATTCACATTAAAATCACATCAAATATCATGGCAAAACAATTAGTGTCCTAAATAATGTCAACTCAAACTTAAATAAAAAATTTATTTACACTAGTATACTTACCAATTGTCTTTGAACCTCTAACCTTATTTTCCTACAAATTTGAGGTCTCAAATCCTTAAATCTAAACGTAAAAATCACCAATAATCCATTAGAGTCAATTTATCCAAAAATTTACACAAACTAATCTTGAAAAATTAAAGCTTAACTCTTCAAATCAACATGCAATTAATGGGTTTCACTCCTAGACATGTATACAACCTTTGCACGGCTTGAAAACACTCAAAAATAACCTCCAAACCACCAAGTGCAACTACTATCTTCAGTTTTTCTTCCTTGGTCGAGAGCTTCCCTTTTTGGGCAAATGCTCTCTTTTGTTTTCTTTGTATTTCATTTGACTTTTCTTTCATTTCAATTGCACTTTATATATCGTTCACAATTAACTTACACTTGTCTGCATGCATGCTTCCTTTCTTACACTTGTCAACATGCATGCTTTCTTTATTTCCCTTTACACGCCACATGTCCCACTTCATGCATGTATTCATTCCATTTGTCACTTTTCATGCATACTTTTCAATTTTCTAAAATATCATTGTTCATGTCTTTTATGATTTAATATAATCATGTCTTTTTTGGTAATTTCTTTAGCACTAAATATATTTTAAACCTTAATTAATCTCTATATCAATTCTCGTAATCGAAATCATTTCCGATCCATCCGGAAATTCTATTATAATTTAATTACACATCCGAACACTTTAATTTTATTTTATTACTCCATAAATAATCGGAAGGGCGTTTTTATACAATAAACTTCGGATCACTTATAATCTATTCGAATGGACTCATTTTTTATCCATTTTAGTTTTTTTAATCTCTAATACCTATTCTAGAAATTTACTCGGGATCTACTTTCTGAAATCACTATTCATGCGAATGTTATTCACACGAAAATACTATTCATCAGAAAAATTTTATTCTTCATAAAAAGAGAAAATTTTGGGCTTTACTAATCTGAAAATCACTATTCACTTAGAAAAACTATTTACATGAAATCACTATTTACATTAAAATACTATTTACAAAAAAAAAAAAAATTATTTCTCATAAAAGAAAAAATTTTGGGCTTTATACTTTCAAATGACCCTTTAAAGTTGACACATATCTACCCCTATAAAGGGCCTACACCCATTTAGGTATCCTATTTTTTTAGCACTAAAACTCAGTGAAAAACTATTCAAATGGGCAAACACATTATGGTATGGACCGTATCTAATGGTGTTTAACAGTGCATATGACTTTGGGTTTTTTTTCCCTTATGATGTTCCCATACCTATACAATTTGTTATAACTCTCCTTCTGTTCTTCATTTCCTAAGTCAAGTGCATGATTCCTAGTATGATAAAGAGTGTAAGATGGCGTATGTAGGGCAAAATTGGTTTAAATTAACTGATATAAGGTTGGAATAGGGATGTTTTGGTTTGCTTTGATCATGGACTAATACTAGTTTCCAATTCATGTGGTTGTCGCATCCTTATTCCTCATGATTGCTTGACAAGTGTGTACATCATTTAAGGTTTTAAACATATATATAATCCTATCAAGCGTCGGGTTACCATGCATCCTTTAAGGACACCCAATAGCTTCACACCCATAAGTTATCATTCATTTCTCAGTTTTTATCCTTCTCAACTTGAAACCCCCATGAATCAAGTAATCTAACAACACTTCTCTAAAGTATGTACTATTCCTAAACAGTAGGTTCTTTACTAGCCTAATCTTTCCATCTTCACCCACTTGAAAGGTTGTACCCCTATATCTACATGGATGATCACTGTCTCAATCACTATCACTCTTACAATATCTCATATCTTCATGGGTAACATTATCTTCATTTACATATGAAAAGTCATTATTTTCAAGATCTCTATCCACATCACTACAATAGGACACATAATCTTTTTAGGCATCCCTACCCACATCATTACACTCAGCACTAGAGTTATACACCTTACTATCTGTTGACCTATGCTCACTAGACCCACTGTTACTAACTTTCCCATCACTTGCCCTCTAGTCAAGACCCCTTTCATCATTAGCCCTATAGTTAGAATCCCTTTCATCATCACTAAATGTTGGGTTGGGCTCATTATCTACATTGAGTTGGTAGGCATCTTATTCAGGTGGATTTAAGTCATCAAAGAGTATGCTATGCTGTGGTAGTAGGTTTATTATAAAATGAATCATTTTGACCTTCTCTCAAACTCATCCAACATATTTAGTAACTCCCTATCATTATTTAGTATCCTTTCTTCCCCATTAAACCCTACAACCTGAGTGGTAAACCTTTCCCTTATAGCACACTTACAATCGTATCTAATCAACATAACTCATCCTATGACATCTACAAGCTTATAAAGTCATGAACTAATTCATGGCTCACAAAAAAAAAAAAAAAAAAAAATCAAATGAAGAGCATAGTTATTAAGAAATTATTTTTCTCATTATCATTTCATTGAACCTCGATATTTTTAAAATGTAAGCATACTACAAAGGACAGAAAATCAAATTAAATCAAAGAATTGTCAAAGAATTGTTTACAAATGTAGAAAACAATACAAAATGGTCCATTTTCATCAATTACATATCTTGTGTATGTCATATGTAATATATGAATTGCAAACATTAGAAATAGATGAGCAGCAATACACCTAGTGCTATATCACAACAGATACACAAAAACATAACCCATATTTTCAGTCCCACCTATAATTATTAATTTGATTCGGTAAGTTTTATTAAAATTATAAGTAAAATCATCAGGACAAAGAATTATCTAGTTCAGACGGTAAGTTTTATTTTCAGCATATGTTGGTCCAAAGATGGCATCAAATAAAATATATGAATGAAGCTCCATATAATAAAGGAATATAAAATCCAAAATCTACATAGCATATATATTTATATAAACTAGATTTCAGAAACAGTGCAAATAGAACAGAAAACCATTTTTATGAAAAGTAAAATGTCATTAAGTTTCAAAGGACTTCTTTTTTGTCTAGTTGGATTCCATATGCATCTTAGTTCTAATTAGGCAACTCCTAAATTTTATAGACTTCAAATCAATAAACTAACTACATGAAAAACCCAAAAGTTCATAAATTATGAAAACAAATAATTAAATCGCTTAAGAAGCATTAAATATCAACATACAAGATTGACATGATGACATTTTGTTCAACTAGAAGTGGCATACCAAAAACACACCAATAGTAAAAAAGCTTCAAGTAATAAGTTATATATCTATTTGGAATCCTTTTGCACATATGTGAGGGAATTATACTACATCAACATTAAATGAAGTTCTTCAAATTACATCACATGGAATCATATAAAAAATCTACGCCAATATAAGATTCAACTTGACCTCTTTTAAGACTTCCTTACTGTAGTTGAAAAAGTGTTTTTGACTGCTTAATTATATCATAAATACATTTTGGTCCTCCAATGAGATGAATGATTTTAAATTATGTTGCTTTAGACTTGACTACAAATAACATCCATGTACATTCTTATATTTAATTTCACAATAATTAGATCTTATATTCAAGACTCCTTATTACAGTAATAGATAGACATTACACTTGAAAGAAAAATAGATAGATCTTTAATGTTTTTAATAATAGATTTACCATAATAAAACTTATTTAATTATTATACCAACTCTAGAGATGAAATGTTTCACAAATATAAAGACATGATTAAATTTGCATATATGAGCTATTTTATTATCTTGATAGTCTAATTATAATAAACAACGTTGTATGCCTTAAAATCGTGTTTCGCTTTCTAGCTTTTTCGTAAACAAACATTGAAAAAGTATACTATTATAGCAACTATATTGGCAACTAAAACAAGAAAGTGTGCATAAATATAAACATGATGACATATCAATCATCATTTCATCAAAGTTGCATGTTGTTATACCATAGGTTTTATTTGGAACATGGTAGGCATTCATTTTTTTAGTCAAAAACAGTTTTTTCATCAGCTACATTTCATTAATAAAATGTCATCCACTCTAACAAGGTCAGAAATAGAAGCCAAAACACTTGAAAGAAAAATCAAATGAATAGTATTTTACAAACATCATACAATATAACTAAAATATAGAGGCCAAACAAACACATACAAGACCATTCTCACTTATCAAACATAAAAATTTAAAAGAAAAATAAAATCGTCTACCTATTTGTGTTTCTTTCTAGCAAGATTGCTCCTTTACTATCAAAACATGCCCTCTACGATTAGTCAACACCACAACAACACCAAATAAACACATACAAGACCATTCTCAGTTATGAAACATAAAAGCTTGAAAGAAAAATAACAACTTTTACCTGTTTGCGTTCCTTTCCAGCAAGATCACTAATTTACTGCCAAAACACACCTCTACAGTTAGTTAACACCACAACAACACCAAATAAATGCATACAACACCATTGTTAGTTAAGAAATATAAAAACTTTGAAAGAAAAATTACAACTTTTACCTATTTGCCTTTCTTTCCAATAGATCGCTCATTTACCGTCGGAACACAACCCTTTACAGTTAGTTAAAACCATAACAACACTAGTCAAACCACTTTCCTTGCATGCAAAGCTCTAAGGAGTAATTTTCTTTAGTACAGTTTAGAGTATTTTAGAGAGAGAGAGAGTAGAGAGAGAGGGGGGATATAGAGAGAGAAACCCTTTGGAACCTACTTTGCATGTGAGGTAAAATATGGCTTTTAATTTACCATTTTTATTTTCTCTTTATTTTATTTATTTTTTTATTTAAATTTAAAATTGAAAAAATCAAATCATAGGTCAACTGAAATGACCCCTGACACCTCCAAAAATAACCGTTTTACCCTTTCTTAAGTTATCTCAAATGGTTTACCATAGTTTAATCGTTACTTGATGACACCATTTTGATACTTAATTTTCGCCTCCAAACTTTAGTTTTTTTTTTTTTTTTTTTGCTTGATTTTCGAGTGAATTTTGGTATATTTAATGTGTTTGTTAGTTTGTTTCAGAAAATATATTTGGAAGTGGTGTGTGCATGATAAACTTGAAGGTTTGGTTTGAATTTGAAACGAAGAATTCAATACAAAAAAGTGACAAGAAAAACGCATCGAGCAAGTAATTGTCGTTAAAGGAAACACATGAAATAGGGGACAAGAATCATGCCAAACTAGCCCATAACACAACCCAACATTCTACCACTAACAGGTCGCCATATATGCCCCTTCACCAA
This sequence comes from Litchi chinensis, assembly GCA_019925255.1. Taxonomy (NCBI): domain Eukaryota; kingdom Viridiplantae; phylum Streptophyta; class Magnoliopsida; order Sapindales; family Sapindaceae; genus Litchi; species Litchi chinensis. Next base: position 34,960 of record CM034466.1, on the reverse strand, counting down.
GTAGCACACCATGCAGCGCACCTTGTACAATAAATCAATATCTCTCCACTCTCTTGTAACTCTTCACCATTAAGCAGTAGTAGCGCGCTACTAGGTGTGCCTCCTTACTACCAACCCTCAAAGACAGTGTGTAACTACCCAAAAGCCTGATTTTCAGCCTAACAATGCACCTAGCTATGTGTCTATCTCCTACTAAACACTCAGTCTAGCATGCCACTCTCTAAGTTACAACAACCAATGTGCATAGCAACGTGTAGTATCCTTGTCACTCCAACATGTGCACCTTTTGGCATGTCTACCTTCCAGCCTATGCACAAAATAGTAGGTACCACATCCATCCTCTTGTTATGCACGTACCCGGTACCCCCACACTTCCTCTTTTGTAAGCCTTTATAACAACGCATATAACACCAACTCCAGTAGGTCATACTTAGTTCCATGCCTTCTTGTCCACCAACGTACAAGGGAGCATTACGGGAAAATTCTAATTTTCCACTTCAAATGCATGCCTTAATTCTGATAGCCCATAAAAAGGAACCAAACCTCACATTCTAAGTAGTTTTGAGAGGCTGACAATAGGAATCTCATGCCTCTCCTCTCACCCTTGATTCTCACCTCTTAAACACCTTTATTCCCTTCAAAACTTCACCTACCAATATCATTCACCCATACTTTGGAAAAAAAGCTTTGCATGAGAAAAGAAGAGGATGCAAGGGTTCAAACTTAGTAGAAAAGAGCTCCATGAATTCAAACTCGGAAGAGAGAAGTTCATGGGTTGTTTTCTCAACTTCTTTTATGTATTTACAATTTTTCCTTTGTATGTTTCCATGTATTTCATGATGTGTTAGGATGATGATGAATTTTGATTATTAATATTAATAGAGTTGATTATTATTGCTTAAAGATGGTGTGTATGTTGTGACGGACCTCGATTCCCATACTCTAGGCAGTCCGCCCGCCAACCTCACGATAGTTGTAACGGTCGGTCCCTTCTCTCTTGGGCTTAGGTCGGTCAGGTTGGGGCTTGCCCCTAGTTGGTACACACCTTGCTCCCCAATTGTACTTAAGCCCTCAAATCCTAGGTTTGAGATGTGTGAGAGGCTAGTAAAACCCCTGAAGGGAAGGGGCAGTACCTATCAGGTGGTTGGGTCCTAGTCTCCTTGGGGCAAGCCCTAGCTTGACTGGCCCAAGCCCAAGAGAGAAGGGACGGACCGTTACAGTAGCCTTCTAGTCAAGAATCGTTCCGGTTGAAAGATTCTTGTGAAGTTAAGCCTTTTACAACTTTTTTAGAAATTTCTTTTCAAATGGAATTAGGTGGAAACGTTTTTTTTTAAAGTACGATTATAAAACAGGGTTAAAAAAATTTTAGCAGCACAACGACTATTTTTCTAAAATTTTCACCTTGCAAAATTTCATTAAAAACCTGTATATTTCTATATCAACACAATTCTCAACTTCTGGACCTCAAACCCTCTTTTCACTTTTCATAAACAACCACAAACATACTTTAATTTAAAAGATAACTTGAAATTCATAAACAAGTCATGCATAAACAAGTTTTCCAAAAATTGCATACAATTATATACAAAATTGTTTTACAGGTTTTCAAAACATAAATATCATACATGTATTATCACAAATTTCATAGTGATCGCAATAGCGTCCAACTACTCTGAAGTTGGAGATTTTATTTGTAAAACATAAAACTAAGGGTGAGCTAAATATGCTTAGTGAGTGTCATATATTTCCATTCAATTTACTTTCGAAAATATCCTCCCAAATAACTTTAAAACAATATTTCTTAACTATTTTCATACTGCAGAATTAAAATAAATTTTTTGAGAACCATGTATGAATTGAATGCATGAGTAAACATTTATAATCAATATAAACCATGCACAGTAAAATCGAAGTTCAATAACATATTGAAAAGCAAACTTTTTTATTTCGAAAAATGATTATGAAATGTTTTTCAAATATTGAAATATGTATAAAATGACATTTTGCAAGATTTCATATTTCTGCTATTAATCATAAACAATAGTGGCAGTATAGTTTTCAGAAAATCTCTATTTGAAATAAGTCAATCACTAACAATTTATTCCATATGGTATCCTAGGTATATGGCGGAGCGGAATCCTGCATCTCGATGCGAAATTTACCATCGCACAAGCTATCTATTTTGTATCTACTGGCAAAATTTACCATTATTAGGAGCGACATTTACCATCATTCAAGACATCTATCCTATAATTACGTAACAGAATTTACCATCGTTACGGAGTGGAATTTACCATTGCTCAGGTGGAAGCTAGCTAATAATATACCCTGTACGTGTATGGGCGACAAACAAGACTAAACCAATTGACATATTCCTTCTCGCTATTAGTGACAGACGCTTCCGACAAACACTATCAATGCACACTTAGGGTACTCAACCACAACTGGTAATAATTGGATACCTTTAAGGCATACCATAGACTCACAAAAACATTTCCAAACATTTTGTTTTTCATCATCTAATTCACATTTCATGCAAAACTTCAAATATTCATACAAAAAGGTTCTCATATGGAAATTCATTTTATTATAAAAATTAACTTTTAATCATACATGACATGAAATTAAATTCAATATATAAAATCATTACGAATAGAAATATAATCATTTCAAAGTATTTTGATAGGACACTCACCTTATTCCCTAATTTGCTATAAAGCTCAAAATCAATGGAAAGGTTTCCCCACCTTCGTGTAATCTACACATTTTCATAATCTATTTTTAAGCAACGTCGCAACCAACATTATTTATATGCAAATTTCCCATAACCACATATCAATTCACACTAGCTATACTAATATTTCGAAACACTCTTTTTAAGTCGTATCAATGTCAATTATTCGCATTTACTTTCCGTTCGAAATTCTAAATCTCTAAGCACATAAAAAACATCAAATGAAATTTAAATTCGCACTAATATATTAATCGAAATTTTCGTATTAATCTCACCCTATGTTGGCTAAACCTAACGTATTTTTTATACCATCAATTTTATTGAATTTTCTCATCTTAATCACACTTAAACACATGTATAGGGATATAAATGCAAGTCAAATTCATAAAATATCACTTTTATGCAAATAACCAAAGTTTGGCCGCGAATTAGTCATTTGATATTCCATTGATTTTCTTTTCAATTTCATACTAAATATATCATCAATAAAAGCCATGAAATCATACAAACCAACCAAAAACAATTTTTTATCACATTAATATCACCTTGGCCGAATATAGCAATCTTAAACATCATATTTTTGCTTCTCATTTCAACATCAAAACTCCATATTTTAACACATTTTTTAGCATAAAAATCACTTAAATAACTTGAACTCTATTTGGACCATGAAATCCCTTCCTTGGCCAAACCATATGCAAGCACAATATCATGATTTCATCAGGTTTTATAATATCAAAATCACACCAAAACTCATGGCAAAACACTTAAACTCAAAGTGAGCCATTAGACCCATATTTGGCCGAGACTACATCAACATGCATTTGAACTTTTACATTTGATTCTACATCAAACTCACATGCAATTCAATCTCCATACTATTGAGGTTCCAAATCCTAAAATTCAAACATAATATCATAATAATCCATCCATTAACTCAAATTAGTTCATGAAAACTTAAAGCTTACCTTTTGAAACTAACTTGGAATGGATGGATCTTATTCCTGAGCTTGCATGCAACTTTTAATTAGCTTGAAAATCACTCAAAAATTAATCAAAACCACCAACATGCAGCTGCCTTCATTCAGTTTCCCCTTCTTGGTCAAGAACACCCACACTTTCTCTTGTGTTGTGTTTGACCGAATGTGGTGTTTATGTTTCTCTTCTTCTCATTTGTTTGTTTGATTTTTCACTTATATATGATTGATTATTAACATACACTTGTCACACTTTCATTGTTAATCACCACACACTTGTCATCTTTTATGTTTCCTCTTTGCCACTCGTCTTCATGCAAGGCTTCCCATTGACACTTATCTGGCACACATGAATTCTTACTTTCCAATCTCCTAAAAGGCTCTTCTCGTGTTCAAAATCATCTTGGGTCAATCTAAAAATTTTATTAGATTTCAAATATGCATCCGGATCTAGCCACTTTTGTAAACCCTCGATTATAATTACGGTTTACTAGTATCACTCCAGTAGTAGTCTTTAAAGTTACATTTATTTTCGCATTGTGAGTGGGATGTTGATTAGAGGATCCAAAAGTATTAAAGAATGATATGGGAGAGTATAGGGTGAGATAAGCTCACAACCAAAGTCAAAAAGTTGTAAAAGTTCATCCAATGAGAATTAGCCAAGTGTGATAGAATTTATGGTGTTTAGGGAGCCATTTGGAATCTTTTGATTGGTGAAAGAATTAGTGGTTTTAAGTGGTGACAAGTGGACCAATTAATATTAAACTTATCCATTTAAGGGTCAAAATGGAATTAAGCAAAGTTCAAAGGATAAGTGGTAATTAAAAGATGCCCCCACTATAAATAACTTGCTCTCTTGCTTTTTCCATTCCATTTTTTACGTTGAAAAATTGAGAGGGAGATGGTGTGTGTCGTCGGTCAAGGAAGAGAGGAAATCAAGTGATCTCAAGCAAATCTCTTCAAGGATTTCATCACCGAATTTTATCTTGTCATCAACCAAAGCTATTGGTGCAAGTTTGAAGTAAGATTAAGGTCTAAATAGGTGAGTTTCTTGTATTGATTCAACTTGAATAACTTAGAAACCTATTCACTACCTTACTTCAAATTTTAATTTGAGTTTATGGATTGAAATTAGACTGTTTGGGAATGGTTTTGGTGTGATTATTGTGATGAAAATTGAAAGTAGAATGTTGATGTATGGAAGGGATGATTCACGGCCAAGTTAGGGCTAGGTGAGTCCATCTTTGATTCCATATTTTGAGCTTAAATATAAACATATTTGAGGCTAAGAAATCTTATAGAAGTGTTAGAATTGAATAAACAAAAATGTAGAGACAAATTTAGTGATTTTAGCTTAGTTGAAGGGCATTAAGGAATCGCATATAAAAACACTATTTTGATGCATGAAATGAATATGTTTGATCATATTTGAGTGAAATAATGCTAGATGTGAAATAAATAAGTTGATTGCATGCTTTAGTTAAAATTTTGTATGAAAAAGTGTTGAAAAAAGGTGGTTTTTGGCTAGGAACACTCACCCGGTGATCGTGTCTTTTCAAATTCGCTTCATGGTTGACCTAAATGAGAGTTAGGGAGATGATTAGAGTAAAAATATAATGAAGAAAACCTAGGGATTTCCCCCTAGGTAGCATTCGGCCAAAAGGGGTCAAAAACGGGGATTTTTCGTTCCAAACTTCAGAAAATTTTTTCGAGCATACCGGGATGTTCCTAGGTGATAATAAATAGGATTCGTAAAAAGAAATCAAAATTCGAAAGCCTCGGATAAGCTAAAACTTAGTTGAGAAAGTTTAGGTATAAAAAGGCTTTTATAGAGTTAATGGTCTTAAAAGTTGTTTATAACTTTGTATTAGTGAGTTTAGTGATTCTAAATGAGTATTTGATGTTTTAGGGTGAAAGTGGAAAGTTTTAGAGGCTTCCGGAGGAAAATCGTCATCTATAGGAGGGTGTTTTATGAGTAGAAAGCGAGCCATTCAAGCGTTAATTTATTTGTTTCTTAATTGTTGTTATATATGAATGAATGTATTCTATTTATTGTTCATATGAATTTATTTATTATGTAATTAAGCGGTTTATTGAAGTTATACTAAGATTCTAGCATGTGAGTTTTGAGTTGAGTATATTTTTATACCGAGAATGTGTTAGAATCAAAGATTTTAGCATGTGAGTTTTGAGTTGAGTATATTTTTATATCGAGAATGTGTTAGAATAAAAGATTTTAGGCTTTCTACCTTAAGAACGAGTTTATTGCAAAATGTTGAGGAAAAGTATTTTAGTACGCCTATGGATACCCTAGCCCCAATAAAGTGCCCAGTTGAGTACCCTATGCGTGTACGGTAGATGTGAGAGAGTCACTAACCGAGAGTGGAGTCTAGACAACTCTTAAGAGAGAGAGTCAGTTAAGTCACCCTCTACACGTATAAGGGTAATATAGATCGAACCGATTGCAAGAGGGTAACGCGTGCCCAGAGTTTACGTATCGACGGCTACACGGGGCAGATTCTTTAATTCCTAGTGGCAAGCGAAAGAGTTTATGCTGCCACGACAATAGTAGTTTCCCTGGGTTACCATTAAGACGAGAAAATGAGCGAGTTTAAGGAAAAGACTGAGAACGAACTTGAAAAACAGTTTTCGAACGAATTTCGATAAAGTATTTTAGAAAAGAATGAAACTGCTTTTCTTTAGTTTTATTAAACTATAATGCTCACTAAGTTTTACTCATAGTTTGTTTCCAATGTATTTCTTAAAAATTCTCCCTCAAGTGCAGGAGTAAGTTGCACAGAAGTGAGTCGTCTAGCAGACGAGGCTCAGACGGATGCGCGGATTGACTGACGGACGACTTTTATCATATTGTATAGTTCATATTTTGTCATATGTATATTTTGTATTAAAGCATGGTATAAATTGTGAATGTAAATACAAGTTTTTAAATGAATGCCTTTATAAAGATGTTTTGATAAGAAAATTTTAGTTTTTAAATCAATTTTTGTGATTGTGGTTTACATGTTGGAGTTGATTTTGGGATGAGGGTCGGAGGCCCTTGATAGTTGAGATTGAGTGCTATAGAAGTGTTTTTAAATTATATTTGAATTTGCAGGGTGGCATAGTTCAATAAACAGCTGGCATGCTGTCAGATTTTCATCAGAAAAATGAAAAATTTTTACCTTTGCCACCTGTTAAACGAGCTATAAAACAAGTTAAAATAAGTTTCGGTACTCCGATGGGATTTCTTCGGGCCAAAGTTAAGGTTCGTTGGAGTTTTATCAGGGTGCTACGAGGTCTTTCTCAGGTTCAAATGAGGGATGCGAGAAGGGTACTATCAACTTTAAATTATTTAATTATTTTGCAAATAAAAATCATCCTCGGATCCGTCAGAAAATTCTACTAAAATTCCATTTCAATTTGAGCACTTTAATTTATCTTATTTCTCCATAAATACGTCACATTTAATACAATACATGTACATTACAATGATTCGGAAGATGTTACATGTTGAGGAGAGATTTTAGAATTTAATGTTTGCATGTGATTGGCCATCATATACATGATTTAAGGTTGTATATTGAGATCGAAAGGAATAGCACAAAAAGTGCTCGATAAATGCCATAACACTTTTTTGTTTTTTTAAACACAATCCATAAAAAGCATTATAGATGCTCTTAGGATCAAGGGAAAGGATTCAGATTCTCTATCATCTTTTTGTTTGTTAATCTTTTAATCAGATTATGATATGTGATAGACATAAAAGTGAATGACCCAAATCAAATTAATTTTACTCTCTCATTTGCCTAATACAAAATGACAGTATTTTGCTCTTTCCCTCCTTATTTCTGTTTATACATCTCTTTCCTTCCCCATTTTTTGCAACTTTTGAGCTTACTTCCCTATATCACATTCAAAAACAGAATCAAACTTGAAGTAGTTTGATGGGCCCCTCTTCCTTATACTACTAGACAGCCCGTCCGGCAACCCCACGGTCGCCTTTTAGTCGAGATTTGCTCTGGCTAAAAGGTTCTCGTAAAGTTAAGCATCTTACTTTTTTCTGAAAACTTTTTTAAAGCTCTTAAAATTTTTTCTTTTTAACAGAAATGGGTGGAAACTTTTTTATTTTTAGAACAATATTTGCAAACAAAGTTTATAAAATTCTAGCAGCACAATGGTTGTTTTCTTGAAAATTTCACCCTGTAAAACATGGTCAAACACCTATGCATTTTAAAAATCACACAATCTCAACTTTCAAGCCCCGAGACCCTCTTTCAGTTTCACAACCAACCACAAACACGATTTCAATTCAAAAGATAAATTTGAAATTCATCAAACTTAAATAAAACATAGTGCAATATGGTTTGAAGATACAACAGCACAAAGTTTGTATCCTCAAAATAATATTACAAAACATGCAACGAGTCTTAAATGGGTATACATGTACATGACATTTCAAAAAGAACTGATGTAATAGCGTCGCGTCTTCAGCCCCTTGTACGTTTGACGGACCTCCTTTTGATCGCTGGCTTACACTTACACCTGGGAGGGTTTTTATAAAACATGAAAAGAGTGGTGAGTATTAACGCAGTTAGTGGATAAACTTTTAGACTTTGAAATTTGCTTTCAAAATATATATATCCTCCCAAAATAATTTTAAAAACTAGTAATTTATTTTGAATTGGTAAAACTGTAAGTCTAATATATAGCATATAAATATTTCTGCTTGAAATTAAATAATAATTTTGTAAATCATAAATCTTTCTCGCTTTCCAAACCTTATGTCTAATGACGTGCTTTTCTCTCTAAAGTTTGCCTTACAAGGTAACCCAAGGAAAGTCATCCTCCATGACTGTATGTCTACATATCACGGAATTAGGATTGGGAAATGTTACTTGTATAGTCGTAGAAGTGGAAGAACTCTGAGGTCACGTATCCCCCTTTAACAATATGCAAATCTACACTACTGTATACGTGCAAAGGGTGACACACTGACTCAAATCCCCCTAAGTTAGTGACTCTCCCAACCAATCTACCATACATGCATATGACACTACAGTCAGGTATAACTGGGGATTAAGGTAAACCTAAAACTTTTGAAATATTTTAATATGCTTAAAACTTTCTTTTATTTTTAACTTGGCTTGGAAGCATATTGATTTTAGCTCATAAGCTTTCATTTCTCTAGTATACGGTTTATAACCGAAATATTTCCTTTCTAAGGCAAAAGCCTAAAATTTTCTGAGGTCAAAGCCTAAACTTTCTTTCTAAGGTAAAAGCCTAAAGTGTTCGAATATCCTTAGCATGTCTTTTCTATACATGTCTTTCATTCAAACTTTCTACTTGCTTTGCTTGAAAAACAAATTCATTTATAACATAAATTTAAGAACTATACATGCATTATAATAAAAGCGATAACATGCTAAAAGCTTGATAAATCGGATACAAACATAAATATTTACAATTTTGAATAGTCAATTTATAAAATTCGATAAAGCTTGTAAATATCCACACTGATAATTTGCTTCCCAATATAATAACCACTCTTTCACGTCCTCTGATTGCTCCCTGCTTCACCTACACTTTAATATAAGCGCGATTTCATTTAAAATGTACACACGCATCAACACATAAACTTCTAATTATTCGAGGATATCGAAATACCCTTTTTTGAGTCGTAACTACCCTAATTACTTGCATATGCATCTCATTCGAATTTCTCAATATTTAAGCATGTAAAACACCTCAATCAAAGTTCAAATTCCACATTAATGCATTTAAACACATTTTTGGACCATTTTACACTTGATGGCCGAATATGCACTAATTTTTACACCATCAATTTTATTTGATTTTTTTCATCACAAATACACTTAAACACATGTAATTTGGCATAAATTCAATTTAAATTCATCAAACATCACACGAGTGCAATTATAAAAAAATTTGCCGCGAAATGACTATTTGACATTCAATACATTTCCTTTCAATTCCAAGTTAATTTCATCATCAAGATAACTTATAAAATCATTTAAATCATTTAAATCATTCAAAAATAATTGTATAATACTTAAATACACTCATAAAAAAATCATGGCAACTTGCATAACAAAATTTTGTTTCTCATTTCAATACAAAATTTCTATATTTTAACATATATTTATGCATGAAAAATCACTTAAATAAGTTAAGCTCAACTTGAATTATTCCAATACCTCTTGGCCGAAACCTATATAAGCACACAACACCATCTTTTCATCATGTTTTTCACTTGCATTCACATGAAAATTGTAAGACCCGGAATTTCATTTCCCTGAGAGAAATAGTGTTTTCCGAAAAATAGTATTTTCGGAATAGTGTTTAATGAATAGTGTTTCTAGATGAATAGTATTTTTGTAAATAGTATTTTTGAGTGAATAGTGATTTTCAAGAAAAGGAAAATTTCCTCAAGTTTCGTGAAATAAAAATTTCCCGGTGAATAGTATTTTATGTGAATAGTATCCATGTGAATAGTGATTTTTGAAAAATGGACCCCGGACATCATAAGCTCCAGAATAGGAATTAGAGTTATTAGAAACTGAAACGGAGTAAAAATGAGTTCGTTTAAATGAATTTTTAAGGTTCCGAATATTTATGGATAAAAATACCCTCGTTGAGAACGTTGTGAATTTTAGTGAGTTTATAATCAATTGAATTTTTTTCAAAGCATGGAATTGAAAGTTAAGACACCCAATTAGAGTATTACATGATCAATTTGATGATAGGATGATCATGAATATTTTTTGGAATTTATTGGTGTTAAGTGAGGATTAAAATTTAAGTTAGATGCAACATTAAATGTGTATGAGATGATATGCATCAAAGAAGTACAATCCATGTGCTTGTATGAAGGCCAATGATGTTGTGACATCTTTAAGTAAAAAAGCAAGTGATTAGTTAAGATTGAATTAAGAAATTAGATGAGTTGTTAGTGATTAAATGGATGAGAATAATTTACCAATCCAATGTCTTCATTCTTGACTAGTGGCATTTGTGTGATTTTAGAGTTAGTTTAAAGGCAATTTTGGCATTGAAAGAGTGCTAGTATATAAGTGAATGCATGATGGATGAATGAAGGAGAGATGAGTCGGTTGAAAGGAGATGAAAACGTGAAATAGAAGCTGAACCCGTGAGTGAGCAGAAACCGAGAGAGAGGGCTGGAAATGTGAGTAGAAGGGAAGAAGAAGAAGAAGTTCTGCAGCCGTGAAGAAGGAGAAGAAGAGAAGAAGAAGAAGAAGAGAGATGATCTAACCTTGTAGCCTCTCAAATCCATCAATCTTTTACAAGACAAAGTGAGGGTAAGTGGAAGTTATTTTATGTTTGGTTAATGGACTTTTAAAGTTGTTAATTTATATGAGGTTTTGATGAATTCTATGGACTAAATCAAGGTTGATCATCATTAATCTAAGCTTGGAAGTGAAGGAAAACATCAAGAAGCTTTGGATCAAAATTTGGAAAGGTAAGGGTTAGGGTTTGATAAAGAAAGGTTGATGAAATTAATTGATTTTTTTAGTTTAAGGTTGTAGTTGATTTAATGGATGATTTGTTGAAGTATTATGTGTGATTATTTGGCTTGAGATGAAAAGGATGAATAAAGTTCATTATATATTAGTATGTGATTAAATTAAAAAAGTATAGGTGATGAGATTATTTGGGTGATTAGATGAAGTTATATGTGAGAGTTTATAATGATTAAAATGAAACTTTGAAAAGAAACATCAAGTGGGTAAGTTGTTGGATATATATATATATATATATTAGTGTATGGATCATTGTGTTTTTGTATGTATTTAAATTGATTTTAATGTTTGAAGAAGTGGTATAAGGTTTGGGAATGAATTTAAGTTGATTGGAATTAAAAGGATGTAAGAAAAATGGAAATTGGAAAGTTTGGGTGTTAAGGTGTTTAATGTAAACAATTGGTTCCTAAAGGGCTATTCAACCTTTTTAATGTATTTTGATGATGGTTATAAGTTATTTGAGTACTTTAATGCCAAAGGAATAAATTGAAATAGATGTGAGAATATTAGTTGGAAAGTTGATGGAGTTGTGAATTTATTGAGCAAATATATTGAAGGATAAAGTAAATGATTAGTTAGTATATTTTAATTGAAGAATTGTTGAAGTGATTATGATGTGTTTGATTCCTTTAGCACCAAAGAAATTAATTGAATTTGATGTGAGATTATTAATGGAAGATAAGGTAAAGTGGTGAACTTATTGAATATATATATATTATATATTAAGATAGATTAAGTGATTAATTGGCAATTGATATGTTGGATTTAAGTAGGTGAATTGTTGAATATTTGAATGAGTTTAGATACAAAATTTTGGATCAGAAAGTGATTGGAAGACTAGTCAAGAATATGATGTTGTTATATATTGGTGCATGGAATTTTAATGAAGTTGAATTGTAGTGTATTTATGAATCCTAAACCAAGATTTTGGTTGGATTATAATGTAGGAAAATCTCAAGAATCAAAAGGAAGTGTTGGAGGTGTGGTGAAGTAATTGGGAGTAAATTGTGAGTGGTTTTATTCTTTTAAAGTATTTATGAATTTATTTCATGAGAATTGAGTTATTTAATTGTTGTTTTAGTAAAAGAGTTTATTATGTGATTTTAAAGTTATTTTAGCATGTTACATATTTTATATGAATTGCATGAATATTTTTATTCAAGTGCAATTATGATCATTTGAGTATTAAAGCAATTTAGTATATTGAGTAATTATATTCGAGAATTATGCATGCTAAAGTTATTTACAGATGATAGGCTTCGGCCTCAGAAAAAGTAAAGTTTTATTTCAAATGATTAAAGAAAAGAAAAGCAGGACTTTTTATTATGAAAAGATTTTAGATGCCTTTGGTTTACCCTAGCCCCCAAGAGATTACCGGTTGAAGTACCGTATGCGTGTATGGCAAGAGCAGTTAGGAGAGTCAGTCACTAACTTGGGGGGGGGGGGGGTGTGGGTTTGAGTCTGTGAGTCGCCCTCTGCACGTATATGGTAGCGTAGGTCTGCCTGATGTTGGGAGGGGAATCGCAACCCCAAGAGGTTTCCCACATCTGCGACTACGCCTAGTAGCATTCCCGAGCTCTTGTGGCGTTGAGAGATTCCGTCACAATGGAGCTAAGTTTCCCTGGGTTGCCTTTGGCGAGATAAAAGAGAAAAGTACGTCAATAGACATGAAGTTTACTAAATTATAAATTATTTCCAGTTTCCAGTGAGAAATAAAGAAAGATTTATAAGAATTGACCCAGTTTTGTAATTTTAATAAACTTATAGAAAGAATATTAGTTTATAAAGTATTTTGGGAGGAAGTATACATTTGAGAAAAACATTTTAGTGAAAAGTTATCCACTCACTGAGTTTTATACTCACCACCCTATTTTCGTATTTTATAAAAATCATCCCCAGGTACAAGAACGAGCCGTCAACCAGAAAAGGCTCCACCGGACGCGTAAGTGGCCTGACGCAATAGCATCACTGCACAAGTTTAGTTTAAAAGTGTATGTCATGAATTTCATGCAACTTTTGGTGAATATTTGTAAATTATATTTTGGGTTGTATATAGTATTTTGTATTTATAAAACTAAGTTTTTGATAAATTAAATTATATATTTATCTTAAATGAAAATGAAGTATATTTCTGGATTTTAAATTGAAAAATGTTTGTGGTTGGATTGTGGAAATGATTTGAGGGTCTGAGGCCCAGTAGTGAAGAAATGTTTGTTATAGAAGTGTTAAATTTTGAAATTTACAGGGTGGTATGTTCGAAAAACAGTCGTTATGCTGTCCAAATTTTTATAAATCCGTTTTATAAATGTTCAAAATAAAAGAAAAATTTTCCCACGTTCCCGCATTAACAGAAAGTTTTCAAGAGTAAACGGCGTAGCTTTACGGGAACTTTCCAGTTGGATCAGATATCCGCTGGAGGGCTACTGTAAGGCGGCCGGCAGGCCTAGTAAGGAAAGGGGCCTGTCAAAAATTATATCACATTTCATGGCAAAATAATCAACTCCAATTGGAACCTATCTAGGCCGAATTTCATACAAACA
>CM034466.1:0-20650 GCA_019925255.1 Litchi chinensis | reverse complement strand
TGTTTGTATGAAATTCGGCCTAGATAGGTTCCAATTGGAGTTGATTATTTTGCCATGAAATGTGATATAATTTTTGACAGGCCCCTTTCCTTACTAGGCCTGCCGGCCGCCTTACAGTAGCCCTCCAGCGGATATCTGATCCAACTGGAAAGTTCCCGTAAAGCTACGCTGTTTACTCTTGAAAACTTTCTGTTAATGCGGGAACGTGGGAAAATTTTTCTTTTTATTTTGAACATTTATAAAACGGATTTATAAAAATTTGGACAGCATAACGACTGTTTTTCGAACATACCACCCTGTAAATTTCAAAATTTAACACTTCTATAACAAACATTTCTTCACTACTGGGCCTCAGACCCTCAAATCATTTCCACAATCCAACCACAAACATTTTTCAATTTAAAATCCAGAAATATACTTCATTTTCATTTAAGATGAATATATAATTTAATTTATCAAAAACTTAGTTTTATAAATACAAAATACTATATACAACCCAAAATATAATTTACAAATATTCACCAAAAGTTGCATGAAATTCATGACATACACTTTTAAACTAAACTTGTGCAGTGATGCTATTGCGTCAGGCCACTTACGCGTCCGGTGGAGCCTTTTCTGGTTGACGGCTCGTTCTTGTACCTGGGGATGATTTTTATAAAATACGAAAATAGGGTGGTGAGTATAAAACTCAGTGAGTGGATAACTTTTCACTAAAATGTTCTTTTTCTCAAATGTATACTTCCTCCCAAAATACTTTATAAACTAATATTCTTTCTATAAGTTTATTAAAATTACAAAACTGGGTCATTCTTATAAATCTTTCTTTATTTCTCAAAACTGGAAATAATTTATAATTTAGTAAACTTCATGTCTATTGACGTACTTTTCTCTTTTATCTCGCCAAAGGCAACCCAGGGAAACTTAGCTCCATTGTGACGGAATCTCTCAACGCCACAAGAGCTCGGGAATGCTACTAGGCGTAGTCGCAGATGTGGGAAACCTCTTGGGGTTGCGATTCCCCTCCCAACATCGGCAGACCTACGCTTCCATATACGTGCAGAGGGCGACTCACAGACTCAACTCAACACCCCCCCCCCCCCCCCAAGTTAGTGACTGACTCTCCTAACTGCTCTTGCCATACACGCATACGGTACTTCAACCGGTAATCTCTTGGGGGCTACGGTAAACCAAAGGCATCTAAAATCTTTTCATAATAAAAAGTCCTGCTTTTCTTTTCTTTAATCATTTGAAATAAAACTTTACTTTTTCTGAGGCCGAAGCCTATCATCTGTAAATAACTTTAGCATGCATAATTCTCGAATATAATTACTCAATATACTAAATTGCTTTAATACTCAAATGATCATAATTGCACTTGAATAAAAATATTCATGCAATTCATATAAAATATGTAACATGCTAAAATAACTTTAAAATCACATAATAAACTCTTTTACTAAAACAACAATTAAATAACTCAATTCTCATGAAATAAATTCATAAATACTTTAAAAAATAAAACCACTCACAATTTACTCCCAATTACTTCACCACACCTCCAACACTTCCTTTTGATTCTTGAGATTTTCCTACATTATAATCCAACCAAAATCTTGGTTTAGGATTCATAAATACACTACAATTCAACTTCATTAAAATTCCATGCACCAATATATAACAACATCATATTCTTGACTAGTCTTCCAATCACTTTCTGATCCAAAATTTTGTATCTAAACTCATTCAAATATTCAACAATTCACCTACTTAAATCCAACATATCAATTGCCAATTAATCACTTAATCTATCTTATATATATATATATATTCAATAAGTTCACCACTTTACCTTATCTTCCATTAATAATCTCACATCAAATTCAATTAATTTCTTTGGTGCTAAAGGAATCAAACACATCATAATCACTTCAACAATTCTTCAATTAAAATATACTAACTAATCATTTACTTTATCCTTCAATATATTTGCTCAATAAATTCACAACTCCATCAACTTTCCAACTAATATTCTCACATCTATTTCAATTTATTCCTTTGGCATTAAAGTACTCAAATAACTTATAACCATCATCAAAATACATTAAAAAGGTTGAATAGCCCTTTTAGGAACCAATTGTTTACATTAAACACCTTAACACCCAAACTTTCCAATTTCCATTTTTCTTACATCCTTTTAATTCCAATCAACTTAAATTCATTCCCAAACCTTATACCACTTCTTCAAACATTAAAATCAATTTAAATACATACAAAAACACAATGATCCATACACTAATATATATATATATATATCCAACAACTTACCCACTTGATGTTTCTTTTCAAAGTTTCATTTTAATCATTATAAACTCTCACATATAACTTCATCTAATCACCCAAATAATCTCATCACCTATACTTTTTTAATTTAATCACATACTAATATATAATGAACTTTATTCATCCTTTTCATCTCAAGCCAAATAATCACACATAATACTTCAACAAATCATCCATTAAATCAACTACAACCTTAAACTAAAAAATCAATTAATTTCATCAACCTTTCTTTATCAAACCCTAACCCTTACCTTTCCAAATTTTGATCCAAAGCTTCTTGATGTTTTCCTTCACTTCCAAGCTTAGATTAATGATGATCAACCTTGATTTAGTCCATAGAATTCATCAAAACCTCATATAAATTAACAACTTTAAAAGTCCATTAACCAAACATAAAATAACTTCCACTTACCCTCACTTTGTCTTGTAAAAGATTGATGGATTTGAGAGGCTACAAGGTTAGATCATCTCTTCTTCTTCTTCTTCTTCTTCTCCTTCTTCACGGCTGCAGAACTTCTTCTTCTTCTTCCCTTCTACTCACATTTCCAGCCCTCTCTCTCGGTTTCTGCTCACTCACGGGTTGAGCTTCTATTTCACGTTTTCATCTCCTTTCAACCGACTCATCTCTCCTTCATTCATCCATCATGCATTCACTTATATACTAGCACTCTTTCAATGCCAAAATTGCCTTTAAACTAACTCTAAAATCACACAAATGCCACTAGTCAAGAATGAAGACATTGGATTGGTAAATTATTCTCATCCATTTAATCACTAACAACTCATCTAATTTCTTAATTCAATCTTAACTAATCACTTGCTTTTTTACTTAAAGATGTCACAACATCATTGGCCTTCATACAAGCACATGGATTGTACTTCTTTGATGCATATCATCTCATACACATTTAATGTTGCATCTAACTTAAATTTTAATCCTCACTTAACACCAATAAATTCCAAAAATATTTCATGATCATCCTATCATCAAATTGATCATGTAATACTCTAATTGGGCGTCTTAACTTTCAATTCCATGCTTTGAAAAAAATTCAATTGATTATAAACTCACTAAAATTCACAACGTTCTCAACGAGGGTATTTTTATCCATAAATATTCGGAACCTTAAAAATTCATTTAAACGAACTCATTTTTACTCCGTTTCAGTTTCTAATAACTCTAATTCCTATTCTGGAGTTTATGATGTCCGGGGTCCATTTTTCAAAAATCACTATTCACATGGATACTATTCACATAAAATACTATTCACCGGGAAATTTTTATTTCACGAAACTTGAGGAAATTTTCCTTTTCTTGAAAATCACTATTCACTCAAAAACACTATTTACACGAAATCACTATTCATCTAGAAACACTATTTCATCCGAAAATACTATTTTTTCGGAAAACACTATTTCTCTCAGGGAAATGAAATTTCGGGTCTTACAATTTTCATGTGAATGCAAGTGAAAAACATGATGAAAAGATGGTGTTGTGTGCTTATATAGGTTTCGGCCAAGAGGTATTGGAATAATTCAAGTTGAGCTTAACTTATTTAAGTGATTTTTCATGCATAAATATATGTTAAAATATAGAAATTTTGTATTGAAATGAGAAACAAAATTTTGTTATGCAAGTTGCCATGATTTTTTTATGAGTGTATTTAAGTATTATACAATTATTTTTGAATGATTTAAATGATTTTATAAGTTATCTTGATGATGAAATTAACTTGGAATTGAAAGGAAATGTATTGAATGTCAAATAGTCATTTCGCGGCAAATTTTTTTATAATTGCACTCGTGTGATGTTTGATGAATTTAAATTGAATTTATGCCAAATTACATGTGTTTAAGTGTATTTGTGATGAAAAAAATCAAATAAAATTGATGGTGTAAAAATTAGTGCATATTCGGCCATCAAGTGTAAAATGGTCCAAAAATGTGTTTAAATGCATTAATGTGGAATTTGAACTTTGATTGAGGTGTTTTACATGCTTAAATATTGAGAAATTCGAATGAGATGCATATGCAAGTAATTAGGGTAGTTACGACTCAAAAAAGGGTATTTCGATATCCTCGAATAATTAGAAGTTTATGTGTTGATGCGTGTGTACATTTTAAATGAAAATCGCGTTTATATTAAAGTGTAGGTGAAGCAGGGAGCAATCAGAGGACGTGAAAGAGTGGTTATTATATTAGGAAGCAAATTATCAGTGTGGATATTTACAAGCTTTATCGAATTTTATAAATTGACTATTCAAAATTGTAAATATTTATGTTTGTATCCGATTTATCAAGCTTTTAGCATGTTATCGCTTTTATTATAATGCATGTATAGTTCTTAAATTTATGTTATAAATGAATTTGTTTTTCAAGCAAAGCAAGTAGAAAGTTTGAATGAAAGACATGTATAGAAAAGACATGCTAAGGATATTCGAACACTTTAGGCTTTTACCTTAGAAAGAAAGTTTAGGCTTTGACCTCAGAAAATTTTAGGCTTTTGCCTTAGAAAGGAAATATTTCGGTTATAAACCGTATACTAGAGAAATGAAAGCTTATGAGCTAAAATCAATATGCTTCCAAGCCAAGTTAAAAATAAAAGAAAGTTTTAAGCATATTAAAATATTTCAAAAGTTTTAGGTTTACCTTAATCCCCAGTTATACCTGACTGTAGTGTCATATGCATGTATGGTAGATTGGTTGGGAGAGTCACTAACTTAGGGGGATTTGAGTCAGTGTGTCACCTTTTGCACGTATACAGTAGTGTAGATTTGCATATTGTTAAAGGGGGATACGTGACCTCAGAGTTCTTCCACTTCTACGACTATACAAGTAACATTTCCCAATCCTAATTCCGTGATATGTAGACATACAGTCATGGAGGATGACTTTCCTTGGGTTACCTTGTAAGGCAAACTTTAGAGAGAAAAGCACGTCATTAGACATAAGGTTTGGAAAGCGAGAAAGATTTATGATTTACAAAATTATTATTTAATTTCAAGCAGAAATATTTATATGCTATATATTAGACTTACAGTTTTACCAATTCAAAATAAATTACTAGTTTTTAAAATTATTTTGGGAGGATATATATATTTTGAAAGCAAATTTCAAAGTCTAAAAGTTTATCCACTAACTGCGTTAATACTCACCACTCTTTTCATGTTTTTATAAAAACCCTCCCCAGGTGTAAGTGTAAGCCAGCGATCAAAAGGAGGTCCGTCAAACGTACAAGGGGCTGAAGACGCGACGCTATTACATCAGTTCTTTTTGAAATATCATGTACATGTATACCCATTTAAGACTCGTTGCATGTTTTGTAATATTATTTTGAGGATACAAACTTTGTGCTGTTGTATCTTCAAACCATATTGCACTATGTTTTATTTAAGTTTGATGAATTTCAAATTTATCTTTTGAATTGAAATCGTGTTTGTGGTTGGTTGTGAAACTGAAAGAGGGTCTCGGGGCTTGAAAGTTGAGATTGTGTGATTTTTAAAATGCATAGGTGTTTGACCATGTTTTACAGGGTGAAATTTTCAAGAAAACAACCATTGTGCTGCTAGAATTTTATAAACTTTGTTTGCAAATATTGTTCTAAAAATAAAAAAGTTTCCACCCATTTCTGTTAAAAAGAAAAAATTTTAAGAGCTTTAAAAAAGTTTTCAGAAAAAAGTAAGATGCTTAACTTTACGAGAACCTTTTAGCCAGAGCAAATCTCGACTAAAAGGCGACCGTGGGGTTGCCGGACGGGCTGTCTAGTAGTATAAGGAAGAGGGGCCCATCAAACTACTTCAAGTTTGATTCTGTTTTTGAATGTGATATAGGGAAGTAAGCTCAAAAGTTGCAAAAAATGGGGAAGGAAAGAGATGTATAAACAGAAATAAGGAGGGAAAGAGCAAAATACTGTCATTTTGTATTAGGCAAATGAGAGAGTAAAATTAATTTGATTTGGGTCATTCACTTTTATGTCTATCACATATCATAATCTGATTAAAAGATTAACAAACAAAAAGATGATAGAGAATCTGAATCCTTTCCCTTGATCCTAAGAGCATCTATAATGCTTTTTATGGATTGTGTTTAAAAAAACAAAAAAGTGTTATGGCATTTTATCGAGCACTTTTTGTGCTATTCCTTTCGATCTCAATATACAACCTTAAATCATGTATATGATGGCCAATCACATGCAAACATTAAATTCTAAAATCTCTCCTCAACATGTAACATCTTCCGAATCATTGTAATGTACATGTATTGTATTAAATGTGACGTATTTATGGAGAAATAAGATAAATTAAAGTGCTCAAATTGAAATGGAATTTTAGTAGAATTTTCTGACGGATCCGAGGATGATTTTTATTTGCAAAATAATTAAATAATTTAAAGTTGATAGTACCCTTCTCGCATCCCTCATTTGAACCTGAGAAAGACCTCGTAGCACCCTGATAAAACTCCAACGAATCTTAACTTTGGCCCGAAGAAATCCCATCGGAGTACCGAAACTTATTTTAACTTGTTTTATAGCTCGTTTAACAGGTGGCAAAGGTAAAAATTTTTCATTTTTCTGATGAAAATCTGACAGCATGCCAGCTGTTTATTGAACTATGCTACCCTGCAAATTCAAATATAATTTTAAAACACTTCTATAGCACTCAATCTCAACTATCAAGGGCCTCCGACCCTCATCCCAAAATCAACTCCAACATGTAAACCACAATCACAAAAATTGATTTAAAAACTAAAATTTTCTTATCAAAACATCTTTATAAAGGCATTCATTTAAAAACTTGTATTTACATTCACAATTTATACCATGCTTTAATACAAAATATACATATGACAAAATATGAACTATACAATATGATAAAAGTCGTCCGTCAGTCAATCCGCGCATCTGTCTGAGCCTCGTCTGCTAGACGACTCACTTCTGTGCAACTTACTCCTGCACTTGAGGGAGAATTTTTAAGAAATACATTGGAAACAAACTATGAGTAAAACTTAGTGAGCATTATAGTTTAATAAAACTAAAGAAAAGCAGTTTCATTCTTTTCTAAAATACTTTATCGAAATTCGTTCGAAAACTGTTTTTCAAGTTCGTTCTCAGTCTTTTCCTTAAACTCGCTCATTTTCTCGTCTTAATGGTAACCCAGGGAAACTACTATTGTCGTGGCAGCATAAACTCTTTCGCTTGCCACTAGGAATTAAAGAATCTGCCCCGTGTAGCCGTCGATACGTAAACTCTGGGCACCCGTTACCCTCTTGCAATCGGTTCGATCTATATTACCCTTATACGTGTAGAGGGTGACTTAACTGACTCTCTCTCTTAAGAGTTGTCTAGACTCCACTCTCGGTTAGTGACTCTCTCATATCTACCGTACACGCATAGGGTACTCAACTGGGCACTTTATTGGGGCTAGGGTATCCATAGGCATAGTAAAATACTTTTCCTCAACATTTTGCAATAAACTCGTTCTTAAGGTAGAAAGCCTAAAATCTTTGATTCTAACACATTCTCGATATAAAAATATACTCAACTCAAAACTCACATGCTAAAATCTTTGATTCTAACACATTCTCGGTATAAAAATATACTCAACTCAAAACTCACATGCTAGAATCTTAGTATAACTTCAATAAACCGCTTAATTACATAATAAATAAATTCATATGAACAATAAATAGAATACATTCATTCATATATAACAATAATTAAGAAACAAATAAATTAACGCTTGAATGGCTCGCTTTCTACTCATAAAACACCCTCCTATAGATGACGATTTTCCTCCGGAAGCCTCTAAAACTTTCCACTTTCACCCTAAAACATCAAATACTCATTTAGAATCACTAAACTCACTAATACAAAGTTATAAACAACTTTTAAGACCATTAACTCTATAAAAGCCTTTTTATACCTAAACTTTCTCAACTAAGTTTTAGCTTATCCGAGGCTTTCGAATTTTGATTTCTTTTTACGAATCCTATTTATTATCACCTAGGAACATCCCGGTATGCTCGAAAAAATTTTCTGAAGTTTGGAACGAAAAATCCCTGTTTTTGACCCCTTTTGGCCGAATGCTACCTAGGGGGAAATCCCTAGGTTTTCTTCATTATATTTTTACTCTAATCATCTCCCTAACTCTCATTTAGGTCAACCATGAAGCGAATTTGAAAAGACACGATCACCGGGTGAGTGTTCCTAGCCAAAAACCACCTTTTTTCAACACTTTTTCATACAAAATTTTAACTAAAACATGCAATCAACTTATTTATTTCACATCTAGCATTATTTCACTCAAATATGATCAAACATATTCATTTCATGCATCAAAATAGTGTTTTTATATGCGATTCCTTAATGCCCTTCAACTAAGCTAAAATCACTAAATTTGTCTCTACATTTTTGTTTATTCAATTCTAACACTTCTATAAGATTTCTTAGCCTCAAATATGTTTATATTTAAGCTCAAAATATGGAATCAAAGATGGACTCACCTAGCCCTAACTTGGCCGTGAATCATCCCTTCCATACATCAACATTCTACTTTCAATTTTCATCACAATAATCACACCAAAACCATTCCCAAACAGTCTAATTTCAATCCATAAACTCAAATTAAAATTTGAAGTAAGGTAGTGAATAGGTTTCTAAGTTATTCAAGTTGAATCAATACAAGAAACTCACCTATTTAGACCTTAATCTTACTTCAAACTTGCACCAATAGCTTTGGTTGATGACAAGATAAAATTCGGTGATGAAATCCTTGAAGAGATTTGCTTGAGATCACTTGATTTCCTCTCTTCCTTGACCGACGACACACACCATCTCCCTCTCAATTTTTCAACGTAAAAAATGGAATGGAAAAAGCAAGAGAGCAAGTTATTTATAGTGGGGGCATCTTTTAACTACCACTTATCCTTTGAACTTTGCTTAATTCCATTTTGACCCTTAAATGGATAAGTTTAATATTAATTGGTCCACTTATCACCACTTAAAACCACTAATTCTTTCACCAATCAAAAGATTTCAAATGGCTCCCTAAACACCATAAATTCTATCACACTTGGCTAATTCTCATTGGATGAACTTTTACAACTTTTTGACTTTGGTTGTGAGCTTATCTCACCCTATACTCTCCCATATCATTCTTTAATACTTTTGGATCCTCTAATCAACATCCCACTCACAATGCGAAAATAAATGTAACTTTAAAGACTACTACTGGAGTGATACTAGTAAACCGTAATTATAATCGAGGGTTTACAAAAGTGGCCAGATCCGGATGCATATTTGAAATCTAATAAAATTTTTAGATTGACCCAAGATGATTTTGAACACGAGAAGAGCCTTTTAGGAGATTGGAAAGTAAGAATTCATGTGTGCCAGATAAGTGTCAATGAGAAGCCTTGCATGAAGACGAGTGGCAAAGAGGAAACATAAAAGATGACAAGTGTGTGGTGATTAAAAATGAAAGTGTGACAAGTGTATGTTAATAATCAATCATATATAAGTGAAAAATCAAACAAACAAATGAGAAGAAGAGAAACATAAACACCACATTCGGTCAAACACAACACAAGAGAAAGTGTGGGTGTTCTTGACCAAGAAGGGGAAACTGAATGAAGGCAGCTGCATGTTGGTGGTTTTGATTAATTTTTGAGTGATTTTCAAGCTAATTAAAAGTTGCATGCAAGCTCAGGAATAAGATCCATCCATTCCAAGTTAGTTTCAAAAGGTAAGCTTTAAGTTTTCATGAACTAATTTGAGTTAATGGATGGATTATTATGATATTATGTTTGAATTTTAGGATTTGGAACCTCAATAGTATGGAGATTGAATTGCATGTGAGTTTGATGTAGAATCAAATGTAAAAGTTCAAATGCATGTTGATGTAGTCTCGGCCAAATAAGGGTCTAATGGCTCACTTTGAGTTTAAGTGTTTTGCCATGAGTTTTGGTGTGATTTTGATATTATAAAACCTGATGAAATCATGATATTGTGCTTGCATATGGTTTGGCCAAGGAAGGGATTTCATGGTCCAAATAGAGTTCAAGTTATTTAAGTGATTTTTATGCTAAAAAATGTGTTAAAATATGGAGTTTTGATGTTGAAATGAGAAGCAAAAATATGATGTTTAAGATTGCTATATTCGGCCAAGGTGATATTAATGTGATAAAAAATTGTTTTTGGTTGGTTTGTATGATTTCATGGCTTTTATTGATGATATATTTAGCATGAAATTGAAAAGAAAATCAATGGAATATCAAATGACTAATTCGCGGTCAAACTTTGGTTATTTGCATAAAAGTGATATTTTATGAATTTGACTTGCATTTATACCTCTATACATGTGTTTAAGTGTGATTAAGATGAGAAAATTCAATAAGATTGATGGTATAAAAAATACGTTAGGTTTAGCCAACATAGGGTGAGATTAATACGAAAATTTCGATTAATATATTAGTGCGAATTTAAATTTCATTTGATGTTTTTTATGTGCTTAGAGATTTAGAATTTCGAACGGAAAGTAAATGCGAATAATTGACATTGATACGACTTAAAAAAAGTGTTTCGAAATATTAGTATAGCTAGTGTGAATTGATATGTGGTTATGGGAAATTTGCATATAAATAATGTTGGTTGCGACGTTGCTTAAAAATAGATTATGAAAATGTGTAGATTACACGAAGGTGGGGAAACCTTTCCATTGATTTTGAGCTTTATAGCAAATTAGGGAATAAGGTGAGTGTCCTATCAAAATACTTTGAAATGATTATATTTCTATTCGTAATGATTTTATATATTGAATTTAATTTCATGTCATGTATGATTAAAAGTTAATTTTTATAATAAAATGAATTTCCATATGAGAACCTTTTTGTATGAATATTTGAAGTTTTGCATGAAATGTGAATTAGATGATGAAAAACAAAATGTTTGGAAATGTTTTTGTGAGTCTATGGTATGCCTTAAAGGTATCCAATTATTACCAGTTGTGGTTGAGTACCCTAAGTGTGCATTGATAGTGTTTGTCGGAAGCGTCTGTCACTAACAGCGAGAAGGAATATGTCAATTGGTTTAGTCTTGTTTGTCGCCCATACACGTACAGGGTATATTATTAGCTAGCTTCCACCTGAGCAATGGTAAATTCCACTCCGTAACGATGGTAAATTCTGTTACGTAATTATAGGATAGATGTCTTGAATGATGGTAAATGTCGCTCCTAATAATGGTAAATTTTGCCAGTAGATACAAAATAGATAGCTTGTGCGATGGTAAATTTCGCATCGAGATGCAGGATTCCGCTCCGCCATATACCTAGGATACCATATGGAATAAATTGTTAGTGATTGACTTATTTCAAACAGAGATTTTCTGAAAACTATACTGCCACTATTGTTTATGATTAATAGCAGAAATATGAAATCTTGCAAAATGTCATTTTATACATATTTCAATATTTGAAAAACATTTCATAATCATTTTTCGAAATAAAAAAGTTTGCTTTTCAATATGTTATTGAACTTCGATTTTACTGTGCATGGTTTATATTGATTATAAATGTTTACTCATGCATTCAATTCATACATGGTTCTCAAAAAATTTATTTTAATTCTGCAGTATGAAAATAGTTAAGAAATATTGTTTTAAAGTTATTTGGGAGGATATTTTCGAAAGTAAATTGAATGGAAATATATGACACTCACTAAGCATATTTAGCTCACCCTTAGTTTTATGTTTTACAAATAAAATCTCCAACTTCAGAGTAGTTGGACGCTATCGCCATCACTATGAAATTTGTGATAATACATGTATGATATTTATGTTTTGAAAACCTGTAAAACAATTTTGTATATAATTGTATGCAATTTTTGGAAAACTTGTTTATGCATGACTTGTTTATGAATTTCAAGTTATCTTTTAAATTAAAGTATGTTTGTGGTTGTTTGTGAAAAGTGAAAAGAGGGTTTGAGGTCCAGAAGTTGAGAATTGTGTTGATATAGAAATATACAGGTTTTTAATGAAATTTTGCAAGGTGAAAATTTTAGAAAAATAGTCGTTGTGCTGCTAAAATTTTTTTAACCCTGTTTTATAATCGTACTTTAAAAAAAAAACGTTTCCACCTAATTCCATTTGAAAAGAAATTTCTAAAAAAGTTGTAAAAGGCTTAACTTCACAAGAATCTTTCAACCGGAACGATTCTTGACTAGAAGGCTACTGTAACGGTCCGTCCCTTCTCTCTTGGGCTTGGGCCAGTCAAGCTAAGGCTTGCCCCAAGGAGACTAGGACCCAACCACCTGATAGGTACTGCCCCTTCCCTTCAGGGGTTTTACTAGCCTCTCACACATCTCAAACCTAGGATTTGAGGGCTTAAGTACAATTGGGGAGCAAGGTGTGTACCAACTGGGGGCAAGCCCCAACCTGACCGGCCTAAGCCCAAGAGAGAAGGGACCGACCGTTATAACTATCGTGAGGTTGGCGGGCAGACTGCCTAGAGTATGGGAATCGAGGTCCGTCACAACATACACACCATCTTTAAGCAATAATAATCAACTCTATTAATATTAATAATCAAAATTCATCATCATCCTAACACATCATGAAATACATGGAAACATACAAAGGAAAAATTGTAAATACATAAAAGAAGTTGAGAAAACAACCCATGAACTTCTCTCTTCCGAGTTTGAATTCATGGAGCTCTTTTCTACTAAGTTTGAACCCTTGCATCCTCTTCTTTTCTCATGCAAAGCTTTTTTTCCAAAGTATGGGTGAATGATATTGGTAGGTGAAGTTTTGAAGGGAATAAAGGTGTTTAAGAGGTGAGAATCAAGGGTGAGAGGAGAGGCATGAGATTCCTATTGTCAGCCTCTCAAAACTACTTAGAATGTGAGGTTTGGTTCCTTTTTATGGGCTATCAGAATTAAGGCATGCATTTGAAGTGGAAAATTAGAATTTTCCCGTAATGCTCCCTTGTACGTTGGTGGACAAGAAGGCATGGAACTAAGTATGACCTACTGGAGTTGGTGTTATATGCGTTGTTGTAAAGGCTTACAAAAGAGGAAGTGTGGGGGTACCGGGTACGTGCATAACAAGAGGATGGATGTGGTACCTACTATTTTGTGCATAGGCTGGAAGGTAGACATGCCAAAAGGTGCACATGTTGGAGTGACAAGGATACTACACGTTGCTATGCACATTGGTTGTTGTAACTTAGAGAGTGGCATGCTAGACTGAGTGTTTAGTAGGAGATAGACACATAGCTAGGTGCATTGTTGGGCTGAAAATCAGGCTTTTGGGTAGTTACACACTGTCTTTGAGGGTTGGTAGTAAGGAGGCACACCTAGTAGCGCGCTACTACTGCTTAATGGTGAAGAGTTACAAGAGAGTGGAGAGATATTGATTTATTGTACAAGGTGCGCTGCATGGTGTGCTACTTGGTGAAGGGGCATATATGGCGACCTGTTAGTGGTAGAATGTTGGGTTGTGTTATGGGCTAGTTTGGCATGATTCTTGTCCCCTATTTCATGTGTTTCCTTTAACGACAATTACTTGCTCGATGCGTTTTTCTTGTCACTTTTTTGTATTGAATTCTTCGTTTCAAATTCAAACCAAACCTTCAAGTTTATCATGCACACACCACTTCCAAATATATTTTCTGAAACAAACTAACAAACACATTAAATATACCAAAATTCACTCGAAAATCAAGCAAAAAAAAAAAAAAAAAAAACTAAAGTTTGGAGGCGAAAATTAAGTATCAAAATGGTGTCATCAAGTAACGATTAAACTATGGTAAACCATTTGAGATAACTTAAGAAAGGGTAAAACGGTTATTTTTGGAGGTGTCAGGGGTCATTTCAGTTGACCTATGATTTGATTTTTTCAATTTTAAATTTAAATAAAAAAATAAATAAAATAAAGAGAAAATAAAAATGGTAAATTAAAAGCCATATTTTACCTCACATGCAAAGTAGGTTCCAAAGGGTTTCTCTCTCTATATCCCCCCTCTCTCTCTACTCTCTCTCTCTCTCTAAAATACTCTAAACTGTACTAAAGAAAATTACTCCTTAGAGCTTTGCATGCAAGGAAAGTGGTTTGACTAGTGTTGTTATGGTTTTAACTAACTGTAAAGGGTTGTGTTCCGACGGTAAATGAGCGATCTATTGGAAAGAAAGGCAAATAGGTAAAAGTTGTAATTTTTCTTTCAAAGTTTTTATATTTCTTAACTAACAATGGTGTTGTATGCATTTATTTGGTGTTGTTGTGGTGTTAACTAACTGTAGAGGTGTGTTTTGGCAGTAAATTAGTGATCTTGCTGGAAAGGAACGCAAACAGGTAAAAGTTGTTATTTTTCTTTCAAGCTTTTATGTTTCATAACTGAGAATGGTCTTGTATGTGTTTATTTGGTGTTGTTGTGGTGTTGACTAATCGTAGAGGGCATGTTTTGATAGTAAAGGAGCAATCTTGCTAGAAAGAAACACAAATAGGTAGACGATTTTATTTTTCTTTTAAGTTTTTATGTTTGATAAGTGAGAATGGTCTTGTATGTGTTTGTTTGGCCTCTATATTTTAGTTATATTGTATGATGTTTGTAAAATACTATTCATTTGATTTTTCTTTCAAGTGTTTTGGCTTCTATTTCTGACCTTGTTAGAGTGGATGACATTTTATTAATGAAATGTAGCTGATGAAAAAACTGTTTTTGACTAAAAAAATGAATGCCTACCATGTTCCAAATAAAACCTATGGTATAACAACATGCAACTTTGATGAAATGATGATTGATATGTCATCATGTTTATATTTATGCACACTTTCTTGTTTTAGTTGCCAATATAGTTGCTATAATAGTATACTTTTTCAATGTTTGTTTACGAAAAAGCTAGAAAGCGAAACACGATTTTAAGGCATACAACGTTGTTTATTATAAATAGACTATCAAGATAATAAAATAGCTCATATATGCAAATTTAATCATGTCTTTATATTTGTGAAACATTTCATCTCTAGAGTTGGTATAATAATTAAATAAGTTTTATTATGGTAAATCTATTATTAAAAACATTAAAGATCTATCTATTTTTCTTTCAAGTGTAATGTCTATCTATTACTGTAATAAGGAGTCTTGAATATAAGATCTAATTATTGTGAAATTAAATATAAGAATGTACATGGATGTTATTTGTAGTCAAGTCTAAAGCAACATAATTTAAAATCATTCATCTCATTGGAGGACCAAAATGTATTTATGATATAATTAAGCAGTCAAAAACACTTTTTCAACTACAGTAAGGAAGTCTTAAAAGAGGTCAAGTTGAATCTTATATTGGCGTAGATTTTTTATATGATTCCATGTGATGTAATTTGAAGAACTTCATTTAATGTTGATGTAGTATAATTCCCTCACATATGTGCAAAAGGATTCCAAATAGATATATAACTTATTACTTGAAGCTTTTTTACTATTGGTGTGTTTTTGGTATGCCACTTCTAGTTGAACAAAATGTCATCATGTCAATCTTGTATGTTGATATTTAATGCTTCTTAAGCGATTTAATTATTTGTTTTCATAATTTATGAACTTTTGGGTTTTTCATGTAGTTAGTTTATTGATTTGAAGTCTATAAAATTTAGGAGTTGCCTAATTAGAACTAAGATGCATATGGAATCCAACTAGACAAAAAAGAAGTCCTTTGAAACTTAATGACATTTTACTTTTCATAAAAATGGTTTTCTGTTCTATTTGCACTGTTTCTGAAATCTAGTTTATATAAATATATATGCTATGTAGATTTTGGATTTTATATTCCTTTATTATATGGAGCTTCATTCATATATTTTATTTGATGCCATCTTTGGACCAACATATGCTGAAAATAAAACTTACCGTCTGAACTAGATAATTCTTTGTCCTGATGATTTTACTTATAATTTTAATAAAACTTACCGAATCAAATTAATAATTATAGGTGGGACTGAAAATATGGGTTATGTTTTTGTGTATCTGTTGTGATATAGCACTAGGTGTATTGCTGCTCATCTATTTCTAATGTTTGCAATTCATATATTACATATGACATACACAAGATATGTAATTGATGAAAATGGACCATTTTGTATTGTTTTCTACATTTGTAAACAATTCTTTGACAATTCTTTGATTTAATTTGATTTTCTGTCCTTTGTAGTATGCTTACATTTTAAAAATATCGAGGTTCAATGAAATGATAATGAGAAAAATAATTTCTTAATAACTATGCTCTTCATTTGATTTTTTTTTTTTTTTTTTTTGTGAGCCATGAATTAGTTCATGACTTTATAAGCTTGTAGATGTCATAGGATGAGTTATGTTGATTAGATACGATTGTAAGTGTGCTATAAGGGAAAGGTTTACCACTCAGGTTGTAGGGTTTAATGGGGAAGAAAGGATACTAAATAATGATAGGGAGTTACTAAATATGTTGGATGAGTTTGAGAGAAGGTCAAAATGATTCATTTTATAATAAACCTACTACCACAGCATAGCATACTCTTTGATGACTTAAATCCACCTGAATAAGATGCCTACCAACTCAATGTAGATAATGAGCCCAACCCAACATTTAGTGATGATGAAAGGGATTCTAACTATAGGGCTAATGATGAAAGGGGTCTTGACTAGAGGGCAAGTGATGGGAAAGTTAGTAACAGTGGGTCTAGTGAGCATAGGTCAACAGATAGTAAGGTGTATAACTCTAGTGCTGAGTGTAATGATGTGGGTAGGGATGCCTAAAAAGATTATGTGTCCTATTGTAGTGATGTGGATAGAGATCTTGAAAATAATGACTTTTCATATGTAAATGAAGATAATATTACCCATAAAGATATGAGATATTGTAAGAGTGATAGTGATTGAGACAGTGATCATCCATGTAGATATAGGGGTACAACCTTTCAAGTGGGTGAAGATGGAAAGATTAGGCTAGTAAAGAGCCTACTGTTTAGGAATAGTACATACTTTAGAGAAGTGTTGTTAGATTACTTGATTCATGGGGGTTTCAAGTTGAGAAGGATAAAAACTGAGAAATGAATGATAACTTATGGGTGTGAAGCTATTGGGTGTCCTTAAAGGATGCATGGTAACCCGACGCTTGATAGGATTATATATATGTTTAAAACCTTAAATGATGTACACACTTGTCAAGCAATCATGAGGAATAAGGATGCGACAACCACATGAATTGGAAACTAGTATTAGTCCATGATCAAAGCAAACCAAAACATCCCTATTCCAACCTTATATCAGTTAATTTAAACCAATTTTGCCCTACATACGCCATCTTACACTCTTTATCATACTAGGAATCATGCACTTGACTTAGGAAATGAAGAACAGAAGGAGAGTTATAACAAATTGTATAGGTATGGGAACATCATAAGGGAAAAAAAACCCAAAGTCATATGCACTGTTAAACACCATTAGATACGGTCCATACCATAATGTGTTTGCCCATTTGAATAGTTTTTCACTGAGTTTTAGTGCTAAAAAAATAGGATACCTAAATGGGTGTAGGCCCTTTATAGGGGTAGATATGTGTCAACTTTAAAGGGTCATTTGAAAGTATAAAGCCCAAAATTTTTTTTTATGAGAAATAATTTTTTTTTTTTTTTGTAAATAGTATTTTAATGTAAATAGTGATTTCATGTAAATAGTATTTCTGAGTGAATAGTGATTTTCAGATTAGTAAAGCCCAAAATTTTCTCTTTTTATGAAGAATAAAATTTTTCTGATGAATAGTATTTTCGTGTGAATAACATTCGCATGAATAGTGATTTCGGAAAGTAGATCCCGAGTAAATTTCTAGAATAGGTATTAGAGATTAAAAAAACTAAACGGATAAAAAATGAGTCCATTCGAATAGATTATAAGTGATCCGAAGTTTATTGTATAAAAACGCCCTTCCGATTATTTATGGAGTAATAAAATAAAATTAAAGTGTTCGGATGTGTAATTAAATTATAATAGAATTTCCGGATGGATCGGAAATGATTTCGATTACGAGAATTGATATAGAGATTAATTAAGGTTTAAAATATATTTAGTGCTAAAGAAATTACCAAAAAAGACATGATTATATTAAATCATAAAAGACATGAACAATGATATTTTAGAAAATTGAAAAGTATGCATGAAAAGTGACAAATGGAATGAATACATGCATGAAGTGGGACATGTGGCGTGTAAAGGGAAATAAAGAAAGCATGCATGTTGACAAGTGTAAGAAAGGAAGCATGCATGCAGACAAGTGTAAGTTAATTGTGAACGATATATAAAGTGCAATTGAAATGAAAGAAAAGTCAAATGAAATACAAAGAAAACAAAAGAGAGCATTTGCCCAAAAAGGGAAGCTCTCGACCAAGGAAGAAAAACTGAAGATAGTAGTTGCACTTGGTGGTTTGGAGGTTATTTTTGAGTGTTTTCAAGCCGTGCAAAGGTTGTATACATGTCTAGGAGTGAAACCCATTAATTGCATGTTGATTTGAAGAGTTAAGCTTTAATTTTTCAAGATTAGTTTGTGTAAATTTTTGGATAAATTGACTCTAATGGATTATTGGTGATTTTTACGTTTAGATTTAAGGATTTGAGACCTCAAATTTGTAGGAAAATAAGGTTAGAGGTTCAAAGACAATTGGTAAGTATACTAGTGTAAATAAATTTTTTATTTAAGTTTGAGTTGACATTATTTAGGACACTAGTTGTTTTGCCATGATATTTGATGTGATTTTAATGTGAATTTAAGTGTAAAAGCTTGAAGAATTGTTGGATTTGAATTTGCATGTGGTTCGGCCAAGAGGTGGTTGAAATAGTCCAATTTAAGTTTGGTTAATTTAAATGGTTTTTATGCATGTAGAGATGTTGAAATGTAAAGTTAGAATGTTGAAATGAAAAGCAAAAGTGTGATATATTTACATGTTATGTTTCAACCAAAGAAGGATTTTAATAGTTCAAATTGTGTTTAAGTGATTTAAGTAATTTTTATGCATGCAAATATGCTTAAATGACAAGTTAAAATGTTGAAATGAGAAGCAAAAGTTTGGTGAAATAAGTTGCCATGTTCAGTCATAGGTACCAAAAAATGATGGATAATTATTTTTGAATGATTTGAATGATTTTATAAGTTATATTGATGATGGAATTAATTTGAAATTGAAAGGAAATTCATTAGAATGTCAAATGGTCACTTCGCAGCCAAACTTTGCATCTTTGCACAAATGTGATATTTTATGGATTTGATTAGAATTTACACCATATTACGTGTGTTTGAGTGTAATTACAATGAGAAAAATTGAATAAGATTGATGGCATAAAAGTTTATCTAAGTTTGGCTAAAATGAGTGGGATGATTCGAAATTTAATTTAATGCATTAGTGTGAAATTTAGGCTTAAATTGTAGAGTTTTACATGCTTGAATATTAAGAAATTCGACTGAAAAATTATATACGAATAATTGAAGTTGGTATGACTTCAAAAAAGTATTTTGATATCCTTGTGTAGTTAAACATTTATGCGTTGATGCATGTATGAGTTCTAAATGAAAATTATGATTGTATTAAAGTGTAAGTGGAGTGACAAGCTAAAGAAAGGCTTGGAGGAGTAGTTCACTAGCTTGGGTAGTAAATTGTGATTGTGGTTATTTTAAAAGTTTTTATGAGTTTTATAAATTGATTATTGAATTGCAAATGTTTATTTGAATATCCAATTTATTGTGTTGTATCGATCAAACTTTGAATATGTCATTACTTTTTAATGATGCATATAAGTTTTCTTAAATTTATGTTATAAATATATATATATATATATTTGAAGTAAAGTAATTTAGTATGTTTGAATGAAATATATGCATAAGAGACATGCTAAGGATATTGTATAGTTTTTAGGCTTTTGCCTAAAAAGATGGTATTTTGGTTGTAAATCATATATTAGATAAAAAAATGTTTACGGGCTAAATTAGTATGCTTTCATGTCTAGTGAATGTAAAAGTTTTAAGTATAAGTTTTAAGCATATTGAAAGGATTTTTTAATGTCTTTGGTTCACCTTAATCCCGGTAGTATCAACTGAAGTACCTTATACATATATGGTAAGAGATGAGAGAAGTTACTAACTTGGGGGGTTTAAGTCAGTTGTCGCCCTCTATACTTATGGGGTAGTGTAGATCTATCTGATGTTGGGAGGAATCGCGATCCCAGAGATCCCGCATCTGCGACTACACAGTTAGCATTCCTTAATCTTGGTGACGTGTACAAGCTCTGATATT
>CM034465.1:34389480-34400222 GCA_019925255.1 Litchi chinensis | reverse complement strand
GTTTTCATTGACGAAAAAGGGCATATGGAATTTATGTTCGAAAATAGTGATTAACAAGGTTTTCTCCCCTTTTGGCCCTTCGTTTCTTCATTATTTGGCCTTCCATTACTTAATCAAAGTAGAATAATCACAATTAATGCTTGCTTCAGTCAATCCAATCCTTCAAACACCAAAACAAGGTATTTTTTATATATTTTTTCAATTTTCTTAGGGTTTCATATATTTTTATCTTTTGGTTTAAATTCGTGACAAATTAGGCTTTTTTTGATAAGTTTCTTCAGTCAATGCAATCTTTCAAACATTGAAACAAGGTACTTACCATTTTTTTCATTTTTTTTTTAGGTTTCATATTGTTTTTTTTTTTTTTAATCATCTTTCGGTTTAAGTTCGTGACATAGGGCTTTTTTTTTTTCTTAGTTTGCTGATAATGGATGCTTCTCATCACAAATGCCTTTGCTTAGTTTTTGTATTGAGAGTTAATTAATTTTAACTTTCTTGTTAGTGTTCGTATTTTTTTAAATCATGTGTTCTTTATTTCATCTTTCGATTTTTTTTTCTCTTTAATTACTGTAATTTTAATAATTGTGTGTTCTAATTTCTATTCCACACATAGTTTTAAAAGGCGTCATGCACATTGAGACGCAAAGGGGTTGTGGAGCTCGAGGGGCAAGGCACACCTTTTTAAGGAGAGACACACTTTAAAATAAAAGAAAAACTTCAAAATATTATAAATTCATAAATAACTAATAATAATAAGATAAAATTCAATAAAATAAACATCCAATCATTAATTATAATCAAAATCATCACCATCATCAAAGTTCAACAACTAAATATCCTAGGCAAATGACAAAAATCATCATCGAAGTTCAATTAAAAACTAAGTTAATAACTAAGTGTCCTTGATGGGCTCCTATTCCTTATATACTAGACAGCCTGTTCGGCACCCCACAGTGGCCTTTCAGTCGAGATCTGCTTTGGTAGAAAGGTTTTCGTAAAGTTAAGTTTTTTTCTTTTGACTGACAACATTTTAAAAACTCGTAGGATTTCTTTTCAAACAGAAACGGATGGAAACTTTTTTTTTTAAAGAACATTTACGAAATAGAGTTTATAAAAATTTTGACAGCACAATGATTGTTTTTCTGACAAATTCTCCTTGGAAAAGAAATGATTAAAAAAAAATATAACTTGTGCACTTCAAAAAAATCATATATTCTTAATTTCTAGGCCTTAGGTTTTCTTTTATTTTCACAATCAATCCACAAACATGATTTTAATTTATAAGAGCATTCGAAAATCATGAAACTTATGTAAAACTTTATGCATGTAAGATTTTAAAACATAATACGAAAACATAAATGTATATATATCCTCCAAAATAGTATTACAAAACATGCAACAAGTGTTAAACGGTTAGACATATACATGGGGAGGATTTTTATTAAAAATAAGAAAATAGTGATGAGTATTAACTTAGTGAGTAAGTAAACTTTTGAAATTACAATATTTGCTTTTAAAATATATATAGATCCTCCCAAAATAATTTTGAAAACTAATAATTATTTTTTTCCATTGAAAACTGTAAAACTAGAATAATGTATAAAAGTACTATTGTTTGAAATCCAGTAATAACTTTGGTCTTAAGATTTTTTTCCAAAATGACTATTTTTTGAAAACGTTTTTGAAAAACTAAATACATTAGGTTGATATTTCGTGCAACTTTCTAGTTTTCAGAAATGTTCATTTAAAAATCATTTTCATTGAGAAAAAACGACTTTTTGAAATTTAAGCTTGATTAACAAGGTTTCTTCCACCCTTGGCTCCGTTTTTTCGCTAACTGGCCTTCCATTTCTCAATCGACACTAACAAATTTTAAGTCAATTGAGTCTTCGAGCATCAAAAGAAGTTACTTTCCATCTTTATTCAATTCTTTTTGTTTTTGGATTTCATATAATTTTTTATCTTTTTGGTTCAAATTCCTAGCAATTTAGGTTTTCTCTTGTTAGTTTGCTAATAATTGATGTTTCTCATCGTAAATACCTTTGTCTGCTTCGTGTTTGTATTTTTAGGGTAATTACTTTATCTTTGTTTGGTGACCGATTTATGTCTCCGTGGTTTTTGCTTGTGTTTATCTTTGTTTGGTGACTGACTCATATGTGCCTCCATGGTTTTTGATCATGTTTATCTTTATTTGTTGAGTGACTCATATATGCATTCTTGAATTTTGATTGTTTATGTCTTAAATTTTTATTTATTTATTATTATTTTTTTAAGATTAAGCTGGACGTATTGAATTTTCTGATCATGAATGATAAAAGATAATAAGTTGAATAGTCAGGTAATATACAGTCCTCCTATTGGTTATATTTTTCAATTGGTTTTTGCATTTTTTAGCTTGTTGATAGTACTGTTTCATGTATGTTTCAAGAAAATTGTGTTTGATTCTTGATAGGATGTTGCTACAATTGGATCTCAAGGAATTATGTAGGTCCGTCAGGACCTTTGAGTTTTGTTGGATATCTTATGACTGACTGGCTTTGTACCCATTGCCGCAGGCACCATCAGTCATTTATGGACATTAATTATTTACATTACCATTGAGATTTAACTTTAACACTATAGTTATCTTTGTGGTTTCATTCAGATGCTTAATTGTGCGTTAAGATTCTTTTAAAGGTGAGCTATGGTTGGGAGGACTTGGTTTATATGGTTGGCCATTACAACTAAGGTAGTGGATTTTTTTTTTAAAAACCTTGTTTGTATGTATTGAAGATGGTAAGATGACTCTGTTTTAGAAGAATGTTTTGTATAGAGTAAAACTTCATTGATTGCATTTCTTATTTTGTTTAGCATGATTTAAGTAATAACATGAAATTGACAACTTAATACATTTATTCGACTTGTTTGATTAATTGAACTCCAAAATTTGCAAGGGCAATAGATATAATCTACATAATTAATGCTTCTAAGATTCTTTATTTGGATAAATGGTGAGGGGGGCAGTTCAAATGTTTGCAAATGAATTAGTAGTCTACTCTATTTAATGTTCTGATTGAATTTAATGTTAATGTATATACAGAGAAAAATATTTTCGAATTGGGATTGCCTGCCCATTACCATAGAAATCCGTTGTTATACTATTCAATGGTTCTAAGAAGTTATAGGTTGGAAAACAAATCATAGAAATCATGTGAACATAATTCATGTATCTCGAGGGGATCGTTTATCTGTGTTCATGATAATGATTTGCTGGATTGGATGTCAATCATTAAAATTACGTAATTTGTTCCATACACCTTTGTTTTCAATGCATTCTATCTCTTAATGAATAGTATAGCACTTTGTACTATGATATGCAAGGTTGGTCCATGTGGTCTTTCTTTTGTTGTTTTGAAATGTATGGTGGTTTCTTGGTGGTGCGTATGTTTTTTATGTGCTAGGAATGATTGGTTTATATAAACATGTGGTTGTGATTTTTTATCATTAATGTGCTCAAAATTTTTTTAGTTATGGTTGTTGCGAATCTTGTGGTGTATGTAACTTCTTTTGTGGTGGATTGGTTTTTGTCTTGTTGAGTTGGATTCTTTCTTTTGTATGATCGATTTGCTCTATATTAATTTGGATTTGTAACTTGTAATCCTAAAGTTTTGACTCATTTACGGAATTTGTTAATGATTTTGTGTTTTTATATTACCTTTTAAGTGTTTGTGTTTTTTATTTTTTGTCTTAGTTTTTATCTTCTGTAGTCAATTAGTTAGTTTTCTTTTTCACTTAACTTTTACATGTAATAGATTATTGTGATTTTGTAATTCTCTTTGATCTAATAAGTTCTTATCGGTAAAAATTCATTATGTTATGTCGTTGTAAAACCCATTTGTTTTGGTTTCGTGTTCTTTTTATATCAGGTGTTCTTCATTTCATTTTTGTTTATGTTGTTTGGTCTAATTTGCATTACTATGTTTTTCATGATTGTGTGTTCTAGCTAGTCCACAATTTTTCCTTTTTTTTTTTTTTTTTGGAATTTCTATATTGATGGCTATTGGCATGTACTTTGGTTTTACTTTATTCTTGTAATTTTGTCTTGACTTGATAGCTATATAGTTAATGCATTATGGATTTAGGTTTTAAGTTTTTATACTAGGGCTGAAATTATTTTTGTTCGAGTAATGTTTATGTCAAGGTTTCTAAATTAAAAGGTTTTAAAAAAATTAAACCTTAAAAAATAATAAAAAAATCAAATTAAATTAAACCCATTCTCATTATTGCATCCTATTATTATTGCTCTCAATCAAGGCAGGTGGGATCCTAGCCTTCTGCTCAATTTCTTAAATTCTCGTTCCTAGATAATTTTATAAAAATATAATTTTATTTTAATTCTTGAGATTTAGAAAAATATCGAGTTTTTAAAGATCTTTAAGAAACAATTTTTTTCATCTCTTACTTTTTTGAAGTCTTCAAAAAAGTCTAAATTATCAGTTAATTTATTGTTAATGGTGGTTTTAAGTAATTTAAATTGTAATTTAACAAAATAAATTTGGGGATATTTTTGAAGATTTAACTCATAAATTTATTATATTATGAGAGTAGTAAGACAATTTACGTGTCAATAACAATTGTTAAGGGTAAAAATATTTTTTATGCATTCTATTAATATTGATCGTCAGTTGATTGATAGTTTAGGTTTTTTTGAAGAGTTTTAAAAAAGTTAGAGATGAAAATAGTTGTTTTCAAAAGAATTTTGAAAAATTGATATTATTTGAAACTTTAGGGAATTAAATAAAGTTTTCTCTTATAAAAATTAATTCAAACATCCTCCAAATTACGATGCGGATCCAGATTTCTCATGCAAAAATTGCTAACAAAACCTAGAGGGGTTATTAATGCCCGCAGCTATGGTTATGAAGTCACAAGGTTGTATTGAAAAGCCTACTAAAAAAGATCAAAAGAATCGATTCAATATAAAAAAAGGTCCAAAGACCCAGTAATAGCTCAATAAGCAGT
Organism: Litchi chinensis; assembly: GCA_019925255.1. Classification (NCBI taxonomy): domain Eukaryota; kingdom Viridiplantae; phylum Streptophyta; class Magnoliopsida; order Sapindales; family Sapindaceae; genus Litchi; species Litchi chinensis. The sequence goes on along the minus strand of CM034465.1, from coordinate 34,395,221 downwards.
CAAGGTCGAACCCTAATCCCTGTAAATAAAAGCTGATTTATTTATCTTGTTAAACAAAGGAGAGATGTGATATTCATTTCTGTGTCTATTCATCATTTTTTTTATTATATAATTTTATTCTAAACATTTAAAGAAATCGAAAAAAGGTTCATAATATTCTTTTTTCCATTCTTTCTACTTTGAATATTTTTGCTAAAATACTAACAATTATTATTTAAACCCTAAATGAGGTCCTTTTTTTTTTACAATAAAATCTATTATTTAAATGATTTTTAATATTTAAATGTATTGCTCTATTAAATTGATGGCTACTATTAAAACCTTACGTGAATCGTTCTAAAAAGTTACTAATAATTAATGAAACTGTAATTGGGGTTATTGTTTCAAATTAAAATTGATTATTTAAATTATCTCAAAAAAATTATTATTTAAATGATTTTTAGTATACTAAATGTGTCGCTATATTAAATTGATTGTCATTATTGAAACTCATTTATTATTATTGAAATCCTAAATGGGGTCGTTTTTTAAATCAAAATCTATTATTGATACCCTAAATAGTGGTCATTCTTTTAAATTAAAGTCTAGCATTTAAAAGATTTTTAGTAATTAAATGTGTTGCTCTATTAAAGTAATGTCTATTATTAAGCCTTTAATGGGTCATTCTAAAAAACTGTCAATTATTATTGAAACCCTAAATAGAGTTATTCTCTCATATTAAAATATATTATTTAAATGAGTTTTACAATTTAAATGTTTTGCTTTATTAAATTAATGGCTATTATTGAAACTTTATATGGGTTGTTCTAAAAAATTATCAATTATTATTGAAAATCCAAGTGGAATCATGATCTTAAATTAAAATCTATTATCAAAACTTAAATTGGATTATTCTCTTCAATTAAAAGTTAGTATTTAAAAGACTGTAGTATTTAAATGTGTTGTTCTATTAAATTAATCACTATTATTAAACCCTAAATGGATTGTTCTAAAAAATTGTCAATTACTATTGAAATCCTAAATGAGGTCATTTTCTCAAATTAAAATCTATTATTGAAACACTAAATGAGATCATTCTCTCATTTTAAAATCTTTTTTTAAATGAGTTTAAGTATTTAGATGTGTTGCTCTATTAAATTAATGACTATTATTAAACCTATATGGATCATTCTAAAAAATTACTAATTATTATTGAAACCCTCAATAGAGTCATTCTCTCAAATTAAAATATATTATTGGACTCTAAATAATGTTATTATCTCAAATGAAAATCTATAAACGATTTTTATTATTTAAAATATGTTGCACTGTTGAATTGATGTCTATTGTTGAAACTTTAAGTGGATCGTTCTAAAAAATTATCAATTACTATTGAATCCCTAAATGAGACCATTTCTTAAATTAAAGTAATTTATTGAAGCTCCAAATGGGGTAATTATCTTAAATTAAAATATAGTATTTAACAAATTTTTAGTATGTGAATGTGTTGCTCCATTAAATTAATTGTTATTATTAAACTCTAAATAGAGCATTCAAAAAAATTATCAATTATTATTAGAGATATTATGAAAAATGCTAAACTTTTGGATTAAATTTTAATGGTTATTAATGAACTTAGTGATTATATACAAACTATATAGCAATAAGATGTCCGAGATAAAATAAAGGAGAATTTTATTAAATTGGTTAATGTCAATTAGTTGGTGAGCAGCGATATTTTCACCTCTCTAAAATTATATGTGCGCACTTTTAGTAAGTACATACTATCGTAGATTTTCTTAAAAAACTATAATTTATTTAAATAATAATTTTAGTTAAATTTATTTACAAATATATGATACAATAAAATTAAAGAAATAATAATTTTATATTAAATGAGTTTTAACTATTTATTATAATTATTATTTTTTTAAAATAACAATTACTGGGGTGTGCTCCTGCATGCCATTTTAGTGGGTGTGAATACCACGCCACTCCATTAGGATACCCATATTTGGGCCCAAATAGGATCTGATTAAGCCGAAGTAGTAGCAGAGGGAGAGAAGGTGCTTCTTGGGAGAGGAATGAGAGAGCAAAACGTGGCAGCGGCAGATTGGTGGTTGTCTCTTGCAACGGCTAGCTCATGGTTTCCTACAATGGCTATATATATATATATATATATATATATTAAGTAGCCTTCGCTCCTGGGCTCCAATTCACGTTAACTCTCTCTTTATTTTCAGTCCCTCTCTCTCTCTAATTAGTGTTTGCTTTTTTAAGGTTTTAAAAGACATCTATTTGATTTCTTCTTCTTCTTCTTTCTTGATAATGCAGTTGAGGAACTAGAAGCTTGTAAGCTAATCTTCTGTTTTTCTTGTTTCAGTTCTGGCTTCTCTTTGAAAGTTGCCGGTTAGGAGGACGGCGAGGAGGATTTGAGAGAGAAGGTGAAGTGGAGTCGTTGTTTCACATTCAGGTAATGTGTTTCGTTTTAATCGAATTTTAATTATATGATTCTAGTTGTAGTGAAATTGACTGCTTTTGTTGTTATATTAGAAATCAGTGAGCTTGATGGGTGTACATGTGATTCTAGTTGTTGTTGAATTGACTTTCTTTTAGGTATTTGGGTATTCTATTAGGTATTGTTGTTTTTCTTTTAGGTATTTCTTTTGTAGGTGAAATTAACAATTTTACGGTAATTGGGATATAAACTGTCACTCAAAACAACAGTACCTAATAGAATACAAAAACAACTAGAATATTCTTTGTTCCCAAATATAAATCTAATTGTTTTATACCTAAAATGATGTTTGGACTTTCATAGTAAACTAAATTTTTTATTATGGACATTCATTTAAATCATACAAAAAATATTCCTTTAAAAACCTTTGTTAGTTTTTTTGCCCATTGGTTTTTCACTAGCAAAGATTTTTAAAGGAATATTCTTTGTATGATTTAAATGAATGTCCGCAATAAAAAATTTAGTTTACTATGTAGGTCAAAATATCTTTCTAGGTATAAAACAAAGCTTCAAGTTACTTTAGGTAACCATATAATTTCATTACATAAATTACTTGATGGTTTGTGTGGCTCCTCATATACATACAAATGAATAATGTGTGTGTGTGTGTTTTTTTTTTTTTTTCCTTTGCTAGGTTTTTTATTGTAGTGGGTGTTTTGCTAGCAAAGGTTTTTAGGGGGCATATTTTTTGTATGATGTAAATGGATATATCCACAATAGAAAATTAAGTTTACCATATTGTCCAAGCATACTTTCTAGGTTTTAAACAAAGCTTTATGTAATTTTAAGTAACCATTTAAGTTCATTACATAATTTAGCTAATGATATGTGATTATTTATTTACATACATGTGAATAATGTAGCTTCTTTTTCTTTGTTAGTTTTTTTTGTCCCATTGGATTTTTTACTAGTAAAGGTTTTAGGAGGCACGTTGTTTGTATGTCATGTAAGTGTATGTCCACATTCCACAACCAAAAACAAAGTTTACTATGTTAGCCCAAACATTATTCTAGGTTTGAAATGAAGTTTCAAGTAATTTTAAGTAACCATATAATCTCATTAGAGATATTTACCTTATCTATTTCTTTTTTAAGTGTATATGTCTTGAATTTAAGTCTCTATTTGAATTGATAGTTGATTCTTGATTTCTATTAATTTGTTTTTATTCATGTTTTGATGATGTAAAATGTGAGCTTTGGATCATATTTGTGCACGAAGAATACAAGACATCACAGTTGTAGATCTAATGTCATAGGGAATGGCCTAAGTAAACTACCAAATTTGTGCACGAAGTACAGTTTCTAGGTATTAAACAAAGCTTTGAGTAAGTTTAAGTAACCATTTAAGTTCATTACATAATTTAGCTAATGGTTAGGGGTGGGCACAAAAACATGGAACCGATCCGAACACCTTGATTCGGTCCAATCCGTAGGGTGTTCGGATCCTCACTTGTGAAAACACTATGTTTCACGGATCGGATCGGATCGGGGTATCCAAAACCGATCCAATCCGTGAACCCGTGAACAATGATACATACGTAATTTCATATGCCTCTATATAAAGTCCACGTAATTTGATGGTACCCAGCAAAGGAGATGTTGCACGTGTTTGATGTTGAGTAATTTGTATGAATGTTTACAAATTTTGGGAGATATGTATTACAATTCATGAAGGTATACCAACAAGATATCTCTATTTATCTTCTTATCATAAATTGAAATTGAAAGTAGGTGTTCTGATCCGGTCCGATCCGCAAACTAGGTGTTCGGATCGGATCAGTTCCTTCTCCTTGATGGATCATGTTCGGATCCAAAAATGATGATCCGCGAAGTTACCATGTTCGGATCGGATCCGGTCGGAAGCGATCCGAACATGGTGTTGTCCACCCCTACTAATGGTATGCGTGATTTTTTATTTACATGCATATGAATAATGTACCCTCTTTTCCTTTGTTATTATTATTATTTTTTAATTTCATTGGGTTCTTTACTTGCAAAGGTTTTAGGAAGCACATTGGTGTATGATGTAAATTTTGGTATGTCCACATTTCACAGCAAAAAATTTAAGTTTACTATGTTGGTCCAAACATTTTTCTAGGTTTGAAATAAAGTTTCCAAAAATTTTGAAGTAACCATATCATTAGATATATATATATATTGTCTATTTCTTTTGTAAGTGTTATAGTCTTGAATTTAAGTGTCTCTTTTTGTATTGATAGTTGATTCTTGATTTTTATTAATCTGTTTTTATTCATGATTGGATAGTGTAAAATGTGAGCTTTTGACCATATTTGTGCATGAATCATCATAGTTGTGGATCTACTGTCCTAGGGAATGGCCTGAGTAAACTAAGTTTACCATGTTGGTCCAAACATTTTTCTAGGTTTGAATTAAATTTTTAAGCAATTTTAAGTAACCATATAATCTCATTAGATATATATATTATCTATTTCTTTTTTAAGTGTTATAGTCTTGAATTTAAGTGTCTTTATCTGTATTGATAGTTGATTCTTGATTCTATTAATTTGTTTTTATTCATGTTTGGATGATGTAAAATGTGAGCTTTGGATCATATTTGTGCACGAAGCATACAAGACATCACAGTTGTAGATCCAATGTCATAGGGAATGGCCTAAGTAAACTACCAAATTTGTGCACGAAGCATAGTTTCTAGGTATTAAACAATGCTTCAAGTAATTATAAGTAACCAATTAAGTTCATTACATATTTAGCTAATGGTATGTATGATTATTTATCTCTCTCTCTATATATATATGATCAATGTACTCTCTTTCCCTTTGTAAGTTTTTTTGTTCCATTGGGTTTTTTACTTGTAAAGGTTTGTATGATGTAAATGTATGTTCACATTTCACAGCCAAAAACTAAGTTTACTATGTTGGTCCGAAAATTTTTCTAAGTTTGAAATAAGGTTTTAACTAATTTTATGTTACTATATAATCTTATTTTATATATATATATATATTATCTATTTCTTTTTAAATGTTATTGTCTTAAATTCAAGTGTTTTTGTTTGTATTGATAGTTGATTCCTGATTTATATTAATTTGTTTTTATTGATGTTTAGATGGCATAAAATCTGAGCTTTGGACCATATTTGTGCTTGAAGCACACAAGACATCATATTTGTATTGAGAGTTGATTTATATTAATTTGTTTCTATTGATGTTTGGATGGCATAAAATCTAAGCTTTGGACCATGTTTGTGCTTGAAGCACACAAGACTT